>CM076579.1:582523082-582605142 GCA_034641835.2 Pinus albicaulis | reverse complement strand
CTCTTTAACTGCTCTAATACTCTTTGACCTTTGTTCATCATTTTATCCTTTTTATCATGATATATTGTGGTAAATAGGCAAAAATTTATGTAAGGATAGTTTTTTACAAAAGTTCCATCATTTCTTCCCACCATTGAACTTCTAGCACTCTGGTCCTTTGCAACTTTCTTAGTGTTTCATCGGCCTCAGTATATCTGAAGAAATTAGGCTGATTTGGGAATAAATGATTTACTTCATGCTCAAGATAAAATAAATTCTCCAATCTGTCATGAAGGTTTTTCCCTGTAGGCAATGCTGCTGTTGATGAACTGGTTCAAGAACTAGCTTGATTATCAGCATATTTGTCCAATTTTTCAACATAACTATCAAGGTCCATTAGCTTATCTTCTGCAACTATAGGACTGGGAAATCCTCTATTTAACAAAATATTCAATCTTTCTCTGAAGGCAATGATTTCTTCTTACATATCTGAGCACCTTCGTTCTAAATTCTGTACCAGAGTTCTTTTAGTAAAAACTCTCTTTATTTTCAGAATTGTTTCGGTCCTGTCCTGAATACCAATTTCTGCAAGTTGATTCTTATTCTGAGTATTCAAAAAATGTATAAGTCTATTGGCCTCTTCTGGCATATTTCCCAACTCTTGTCTTGATCTCTCAATCTCATCCAGAGCCAATTTAACTAATTTATTTTGTTCATCCATTATTTGAATTGAGGACCAAACATCCTTTATTGATTGAATGATATTATCCCAAAGAATTTCATTTATTTCTTTTAAAGGTTTCTCCAATGTGAGATCCTTTTCCAATGCTTTGAATGTTTTTTCCAATTTGTTCACTTCTCTTGTTTTATCAGCAACACTCATTTTTGAAAGATCATATTTATGTTCTAGAGTGGCCAATTGTTCCTTTGTTTTGTGAATCTCTATGGCCTGAAGTTCCATATCTTCCATTGAATTTGTTAATTCATCAATGTTCAAATTTGCAGTGTTGCTCTGTGACAATTCTGCTGGTTGACTTGTTGTTGTTGTACCTGTCACTACTCCTGCTGTAGATACTGGAATATTTGCCTGCTTATCTTTTAATGCATTCTCAAGCTCTTTTTCAGTTGCAGTAAGTTGCTCATTCAATTTTAAGAGAAAATCCATTAGTTCTTCCTTAGAATTTTGTTTGATGATTTCTGCAGTCTGTGGATGTCTTGAGGCCGGTAAATTTAATTGTTTTCTCAGAGCTGCAATATCATCATCTTTTCTCTTGATCAAAGCTTCAATACCTTTCACATCTTTAGGATTATGACCCAAACCAATGATTATTTCCACTAAAGTTTTGATTCTATTATCCTTAGCCTGGGAGGAGGCTTTTTCAAGCTCCAACTGTGTATTAGTATTATCCAAAGAATCTTGCAACTTATGGGTCATCATGATTTATTCGTCAGAGTAGAATAAATCATCTCACCTGTTTGCTTTTGTAGCTCAATTTGATCTAAAGGATGGATATCCTTTGCTAAGACTTCAAAATTACTCCTAATGTAATCTGCAGTTGTCTAAGGCTGCTGCACCTTGGGCTTCAAATGGCTCATTAACATCTTACCCTGTTCGATGTCATAAGCTGACATCAATCTTTCTTGATTTTTCGGAGCCATCTTCAAAAATTGGTTGTACACTTGAATTCTAAGTCGATCATTCCTGGCCTTTATATTGATGAATGTTCTTTTGATGTCCCAGGCAGTTTTTACTGGAGGTTTGAAAGAAGATATTTATGCACTTTGTTGCCTCTGTATTCCCTGTTTTTGAAAATTAGTGGATGTCCCACTACCTATATCTGTTTGCTGACTGTCTTCTCTTCCCTGGCTGTCAGGGATTTCCTAAAATGATTCATCTTCTGGAAGGGGAGTTAATTTCTGCCTTTTAACATCTTGCTGTTCAGAAGAGCCACCAATAGGAGTAGTTGTTTCAGCCTCTCTCTTTTTGCCCTTTTCTATATTCAGAGGAGTTTGTAAAATAGAAATTTATGGCTCACTGATCTGAATAGGAGGAATTTTTCCTTGACCTTGTTCTTTAGAAGTCTCTAGTTGCGCTGTCATTATGAATTTTTCAATTATTTGTATATCAGACTCCTTTTCTTTTCCTTTAGATTCTACTGCTACTGTACTAATCTCCTGCAAATTTTGTTGTAAAGTCCTGGCTGAAGAAGATCCCTGCACCTGTCCAAAATATTCTAGGTCAAGTATCTTTTCAAGATCTTTCATTACATTTTCAACATTGACCTACTCACTATCTTTTTCAACCAATGTCCCTTCTGTCCATTCATCCATATTAGCATATTGTTCTATTTCTGGGATTCTTTGGTGGATTTATGGTGACAGTTTATTTTTCATTCTTCTATCATAGATAAAGTTGTTTGGATCATAAGGCACCCAGTAGAAACTCTTTTGTAGTATGAGATAGTCTTCTAAAATCCTTTCGGCTTCCTTTCCAGCTTCCCTAGAGTTACAAATGAAGGGACTAATTGGCTCTTGATCCCGAGTTGAGCCTTTTTCTTTGCATTGCAAAAATGAATTATATCTGAATTATTCATCTGCCTGAAATATTCTAATGCAAAGAGTCTCATTGGGACATACTTGGGCAGTTTGAATGGGCATAACTCACATCCATATATCCTGATCTCTGTGTAGTTTTGATATAGGTACCAGTCACCTATCTTGTAATGCTTTGAGAGCTGAAGGATTTTCTTGATTTCATTGTTAATTCTAGGAGGAGAGACTCCTATCAACAAGGTAGTTGCAGGATGAACAAAAAGGTCGAAAAACTCATTATAGGAATAAGGAGAATCAGAGGATTTGTGAGTAATGGCAGACCAAAAGATGACTGACCTAGGATTCCCTTTGGAATCAAGTTTCTTAACATAAAAAGGGAAATTTTCTGACTGAAAGTAAATCATGAGATGATATATGACAGAAGAATACTTAAATAATCTCTCATTCTCAAATCTCATGAACTGATCATGGATTTTGTCAGCAATATAAGATGCAAAATCGTACTTGACAACAGGAGGCTGTCCAGGGGTAAAAATGGATAACAATACTAGGGTTAACTAATCAACATACTCACTAGTATTGAAGCCCATTATGGAAGATATCATGTTTAAAATAAGTCTACCCTCATCAGTAAAGAAAGTATAACCATAAGGGGAAGGGTTTTTAGGCTGATGCTCTAGTAACATGAAGGTTTGGCATAGGCGGTTTAACTCTTCATGGCATAATTTAGTAGATTTATCAAGTAATTCAACCATGGATAGGGGAGTGAGAGCTTGACCAGGTTGGAATTGTAGCGTTTCATTTATGGACTGAGCAGTTATTGGGAAAAGGACATTTTTACTTGGGGATAAAACTGCTCGTTGGTTGGGATCATAATTTGCGTAGCAATAATGGATTAACTCAGGAAAAATATGGACTGAGGGGAGAAGGTACATAGGAAGATTTGATTCCAAAAGTCCAAAGATGTCAGAACCATTCAAATAATTGTCTCTGCAGCGGAAAAATATTCGAAGAGGATTCTCACTGAGACGCAAGTCCTTAATTTGAAAATCCATATCGGCTAAAGGCAAATAATCCAAGTCCTTGTGAGGGGCATTGATGGGCACGACATTCAGAGCTACAGGAACTTCCATTTCTGGTTCTTGTGGATTCGGAAATGGAATTTCGGGGTTTTTGTGGAAAAGGGGCACAATTACCAGTTTTGGGAATATAATTGCAGTTCTGGGAACGAAAAAGACCAAACTGAACTTATTTTCAGACCTTAGTGCAGAATTAAAACTAAAACCAGGATTTTTACGAGTTTGGCGAGGTAATTGGAATAAATACTGTTTCGGGAAATGAACGTGTTTAGCGGTAGTTGTGACGAGAAGAACCACAGAAATACTTGGTCAAAGCTTCTCTTGACGAGGTAATGCCTCCAACGTTAACGAGTTGGTTTTGAATTTTGTTGCATGGAAGATTGACTCGCACTACGGAACAATAATGAAAATGACGCATACGCAATTTTTATTTACAAAGTCAAAAGGGTACAGCGGGTTTTGGTGGTGACGTCAGCATGTGCGATGGTTTCGTCACGGAAGGATAGGAAGCGAGATCTTTGTTTGAGCGTCATTGTGTTGATCGGACGAAAAATATTAGGGCGAATTTGATAAGAAATTCGCGTCACAACTCTCCCTCCGTACGCCAGCCCAACTTCGGACCCGAAAAATATTAAGGTGGAATTCATTTGGTTTTCGCATCACAAAATTGGCTGACGTCAGCAAGCTATTTTGGAACCCGAATTTGGTTTGAATTATGGTTTATCGCCGTTTGAAGTCCGGCGGGCTCCACTTAAGAACAATTTTGTTTGATCCCATCTTATAAAATTTGTGTTGGTTTTCATTGATAATACACATATTTATAATAAATCATGGGAATACCACACTAAACATGTGGAAAAGTTATATAAATTATTGAGAACAATCATTTTTATGTAAAAATATCCAAATGTGCTTTTGGGAAATAAGAATTCGAGTATTTGGTTCATATTGTTTTCAAGGAAGGAGTGAAGTTGGAGCCTCAAAAGATGCAAGCTATTACAAAATGACCTATTCCTAAGAAAATCAAGGTTCTTAGAAGATTTTTTAGACTTACATGATATTATTGATCATTTGTTAAAAATTATGCATGCATTTCAAGTCCACTCACATATCTCTTGAAGAAAATATCATTTATATGGAATGATGAGGCTACTTTGGCATTCTCTCTTTTAATGGATACCATGTCTTCTACACCAACATCGGTTGCACCTACTTTTGGTAAAACATTCATAGTAGAGTGTGAGGCACTAGGACAAGGAATTTACGTAACATTAACGCAATAAGGGATATCATTGGCTTTTAAAAGCAAGGAATTCAAAGAAAATATTTGGTGAAATCTACGTATGAAAAATAAATGGAAGCAATATTACATACAATAAAAAATGGGGATAGTATATCATTGGGAGGTACTTTAAAGTCAAGATATACCATGATAGCATAAAGTATTTTTTGAAGCTATGGATTTCATTGGAAGATTAACAAAAATGAGGAGAAAAAATGCAAAGTTTTAATTTTGAGACAATTTGCAAAAAGGGTAAGGAAAATTTAGTACATGATGTTCTTTCTAAAATAGAAGAGGCCTCAAATTTATATCCAATTACATTTCTATTCCTAGGTGGCTAGAAGAAGCTTGCCATAATGGAAAAATGACAATAGTACTAAACAAAAACTAAAATTTATAAAGGATGGGATGAACTCTATGGAGCATTAGGAGTGAAAGAGAGATATACTTTGGTGCAAATGTAGAATATTTTTATGCACACAAGCATATTTGAATAAAAAAATATTAAGGGAGTCCCATGTCTCTCTGATGGTAGGACGCAGGGTTCCTTAAAACATCTCAAAGGATCAAAAATATATATTTTTGGAAGGAATGAAGAAAGATATTCAAAATTTTGTAAGAGAAGGTCAGGTTTGCATAATAAATAAAAGAGAGATAGTAAAATATCTAGGGTTACTTCAACCATTCCACATACATATTCAAAGACTAGAAGATATATCAATAAACTTTATTACAGGGTTACTGAAATATAAAGGTAAGTATTACATTTTTGTGGTCATTTATATAGACAAATTTTGTAGATTTTTTTTGTAGAGCTCAAAGTACATAAACAAAAAGCCAAGTGGCAGAAGTGTCCGTGAAAGAAATTCATAGTCTTCATGGTTTTCCTAAAGTAATAGTAACAAGAAACTTTTGGAAATAATTATTTAATATGAGTGGAGAAACACTAGCTTCCATGAGTTCTACATATCAAACACAATCAAATTGTCAAACAAAAATAGTTAACAAATGTTTTTAAGGTTATCTACAATGTTACTCTTTAGAAAAGCAATCTTAATGGATGAAGTGGGTTCCTCAAGGAAGAATGGTAATATGATACTGTCATACTACCTATCACACATCTACTAAAATACCATGATGATGTAAGTTTGGAACTTAACATTTTTACATGTTAAAGACAAATAGTCAAAATCACTGACAACTTAGTATGCCATAATTAATAATCATTCCCTGTTCACTTTTTTTAATAGGTTTATGTCACACGATGATGCAGGGGCATTAGGCACTAGCGATCAATGTAGGAGGTTTTGACCACATGTTGTGGCTAGGAGGGTTCGAAAACATTTGAGTTGTAATAGCTAGGTGTCAATACCTCAGCTGACTGTATTACTTAGACTAGTTAGAGTTGTAGGAGTCGAACAATTTTAGTTAGTTGAATTATTATAATTAGACCTTTTGATTTCTAGCACGGTCCTCTCAGAGGAACTAAAGAGCCATATGTTATGTATATAAATTGTAATTCCTCGGATGAATAAAAGTAGAGAGGGAAGAGGAGAGTAGAGAGGGGATTTCTGCAATAAACCTCTGTGTGTGAACAATTGTTTCTAGTTAAATGATTTCCAAGCTTAGTTGCCATTGAATTATCTCAAACTGCTAATTGTGAAGAATTTTTTAACTGTGAGGTGATTGGGTACTGATAATTCCATTCTTCTGTCTTTGAATTCCCGTAAATTGTTGGATAACCCTGTGAACTCACCCCACCCGAAGGCGAGGTCTGTGTAGAGAACCGGGGTCGTGAACACTGTTCAAATATAAAAATCCCACTTAATATGAGACAAGATTGTTGTGCTTTCGGAACCTGACCTGAGGATTGGACATGAGTTAACAAACAAAAGGATAGCGGAACCAGACTTGCACCCGTGGTCAAGCCCTGTACCAAAACCACGAGCGGAATCACAAAAGCGGGTTGCCCATATCGCACCGCTTTTGCGGAGTAGGCGGTATTTCCTATTCGCGAGCGATTACATAGGGAACGTGACACGTGGTGAAGTGACCCCCGGAAAACCACCATTTAACCCGCACCATCGCACGTTAAATCCCGACGTTGAAAGCCGAGCGAAATTGCCAAGAGTCGTTGATTTGGAGAAGGGCCATCGGATGGTGGTCGCACGTTGAACTTGTCCGGAGGTTAACTAAGGTGTGCGGAGGATAGCGAGGTACGATACAAGTGTTTGATTGGTTATTGATATATATAGGTGGGGCCGGAGTATAATGAAATTGTTTAATTAAACGATTGGCGGATAATTAGCATAAGTCTGGAGCGTGATTGTTGTAAGGCTGGGTGGTGAAATATAGAGCCTAAATTTCATTACAAGTTATTTATTTAAAAAGAAACGTGGAGTATAAATACAAAGTGTTGAAAGTTAAATATTGGTTATAAGGCTTGGAGATAATATAAAGTCGGGAATATAAATTAAAGTACAACCATTGTGGATGGTATTTATTTATCAAATTCTACGAATTTGATAAATAAACCCGAAGAAAGAAGAATTCAATTAAGACCCAGGCTGGAGGAAAAGAATGGGGTAAACCAGGGGAAAATGCTGACAGAGCGATTGTAGACACACCAGCTCTCCTTAGGGGTCCAATTTCAGTTTTGTTGCGTCACACGATGATCTCTCTTCTCTGGCATTTACTTGTATTGAAGATCACTATTCTAGGAATAAGGGGTTATTTTCTCCAAAAATAACCCTAGCCAAACATTGACAATGCATCAAGGATATCTTTCTATGCTTCATAAGTACATATGTTCTACTTCTAAATCATGTCTTGGAAGTGGTTGTTTTGCTGGAAATTATTCACCAGTTGGTTTCATACCAAATCTTTTTCACATTTTCAGCATCCAATACATGAAAAAGATAATGGTTTAAAACAACATAAATATTTGAAATTTTGCAAGAATTGTCTGGCACACTTTGAATATGAATTTTGAAGTCAAGTGCATGATGCTGTATAGGATCAAGTGTCATTTTGAATACCAAATGTTTCACAAGAAACTTCTCAACATGCTACCCTGCAGTAAGGATTAAATGAAAATATTACATCAACTATTTCCATAATAAAAGTGCACCTCAGCCATAAGACTAAACAACTACAAATGTTGTAGATCTAACAAGACCACACAATCAAATGTATTCCACAAGGCCAATACTGTATGAAAAATGAAAAGGAGTTTGCAACCAAAAATACCTTGGGCAACTAATTCAATTAGATACACCAAACCATCAGAAAAAAGGAAAACCAGCCTACTTGGCTCCAATATTTTCAACTGGGTCCTCTAATTCAACCAATAAAAAGGCCAAAACCATAGCATTGAGATACATTTCATTACACTGTCAATAACAATAAAATTTGACTCAGCCATAAACCTTTCCTTTTATTGTTGTGAAAAGCTTTATGCATTACTCTAATGTGGCTAGTCCATGGGCCAAGTAGACCACTGGGTAACAAATATGTTTCCTTTCACCTTTGAGTTTTCAAATTATGCCTACCAAATCTAAGACATTTAAGAGGGGGAACTAATACAACGTTAAAAATAAAACCAAAGCACACATCTACAAATTACCTCCTTAGCTACTGTCACACCATCATTAACTATTTTCAGAGAACCATGCTTTCTCTCCAAGACAACATTTTTCCCTTCACCCCAAGGGTGACTCCAACAAGATTAGCAAGTTTGTTCACACCGCTTGCAAGACAAATTGACAATGGTTTCAGTAAGTGTGAAATTGAATGCCAGACCATATGCCAAAACAACCCTCCATGAAAAATTAAAATAACACATTAAAATCGAATATAAGTGGAAAAGGAAAGATCCACCGCAGTGAAGTTTCACGTGCAGGTGACCTTCCTTTAAACATAATTTTTTCTCTGACCTGCAATTTTTTTGTCACTGAGCCATCCTTGTTGAAGTACAACTCCTTTTCCATAGCTCTTGTATTAACTACCTTCTCTCTGTCGCGTAATCTCAGAGTCCCTCTTCTACTTGAGTGATTAAAGGAAATGGGTGAAAAAACTGAAAGAGAGGACAATTGTCTGCCATAATTATCAAACATTGCACCCAACTTCTTCCCCTTTCCATTGTTACCCAATGAGGTAGATGTGGCAATTGTTGTCATACTACCCAAAGCAGAGGCCATATTCTCTTATGCTGAATATAGAATTACAAGATCTTCACTTTAGTATGAACCTTAAAAAACATGACTCCCATTGCTAAAAACCACTTTTAAGTTGTAACGGGCAAACTAAACAACTATCGCAACTTTTGGCAACTTCTGGAGCTTTAAGAGAGAAACAGCCAAAGAGAAATACAACCACAATCCTCATTTTAATGAGACCGGACTATATATTTGCATTAAGATAATAGAAAGAAATCACGACTATATTAAGGCCACCACAAAACAATCTTTAACCAGTGTCTCTCGCGGCCTTCAGGTTGCCATGCTAGAGGTTGCATTTTTTTAATTTAAATTCTTGACCTCTCATGCCCATATATGAATGCATCCAATGGGATATCTACATCAAATGCTCCTTTATATCCCCCAAAACAAATTCCCTACTACAAGAGCACCAGTATTGATGGATCACCCCACACCATCCCACCCACTAGAAACGGTGAAAAAGGAAACCCGAGAAAACTTCTGAAATATCTCAAGATGACTATATGGGTGGTTCTTATGAATCAACCAACCATTCAGAACATGCTCATCAATCCAAACCATGAGTATTGTGTGACAATATTCAAGCAGGCACTGAATCGGATTTCTGAAGCTATGTTAGAGAAACCCTAAACTCTCACTGAAAATAGGTGAAATGTGGCACCACTCAGAGATTGACATGTGCCAATTGGTGCAAGTGGTAGAAAATTGGCATGCTCAAACAACGAGGTGATGCAGGAATGACATGAGGGAGAAAATATCAGAAAAGCCCCAAATCTGGAGAACTAAAGCTCATCACCAACCTGAGATTGACAACTTTACATGATGTAACCTATGAAATCGTAAATGGAGAAATCACAGTAACAATAAAGTAACCTATGTAACAATAAAGTCGGATTCATCCTGGGAGTGGTAATGGGAGAAATCATAGTGAACAACAGGAAACATGCAGAGTTGCTTACAATCAAATAGATGAAAAACACATACAAAAAACCTAGATAATAATCATGAACAAGCTTAATATTGAATTATGAACTGTAAAGGAACTTACAAAATGTGACATTATGAACCTGGTCAAGTGCACAAGAAAAAATATCCTGGACATGACCCTGGTTGACAAGTTGTATTGCTCATGATGCAAGAGGATTTGTACCTGCACTGCCAAGTCAATCAAAATCCATCATTATCTATACAATAAATGCAAGTAATTGATGTAGTATTTTTTACTCTAAGATGAATTCTTATGATAATGTTAGAACATATGTTGAAAATGTCAAAACATACCTGAATAAGCTCCTCTTCGTTTCAAGAACAATTTATTGGAGTCGCATGAACTTGGAACAAGCCTCCCACGATCTGAAAGAGTAGCAACTAAGTCAACAGTGACTTTTTTGTTGCTACACTAGATCGAGGGTGGTTTGCTCCAAGATTAAATCGCTCCAATAAATTATTCTCTACTAAATAGGGCCAACCACGTGAAGGTGGAAGCTCTTATGGCCCCTCCCCCCCCCCCTCACATCACTCTCAATTCCCCAATACCCAATCTATATTTCATTTTTTACTTTCATGAGCATAAAAAAAAATATTCAATAACTAATAATAAAAAAATTCAACAAAAAGTACGCAAGGAAACATTGCAATTAATGCTTGACATAAAAATAGTATGATAAATGAGTTTTTTATATAACGCAAAAAACGTTCCAAGTATGGTCATTGGTAACATTTGTCTTATAATAATACAATATTTTACATTATCGAATTTTCTTTTTCTTCTTCCTATTTTTAAAACTCCTAATTACATCATCAATATCATCATGCTCTGCTCCTGTTTCGTGCCTTTCGACCCGCACTGCTGACCTAGTTGCGTAGTCACGATGTCTGGTCTCATCCAATGATGGGGCATCGCCTACAAAAACAGATAATATTAAATTTTAATTGTCAGTTTTTAAATATCATTGAACTAGTTCGGTAATATTAATAAAAAAAATTGCAATGAGATTATTTACCTGGTGCACCAGTTGTCGTCGCTGACCTAGTTACGTAGTCATGATGTCTGGTCTCATCCAGTGATGGGGCATCGCCTAAAAAAATAGATAATATTAAATTTTAATTGTCAGTTTTTAAATATCATTGAACTAGTTCGGTAATATTAATAAAAAAAATTGCAATGAGATTATTTACCTGGTGCACCAGTTGTCGCCGCTGACCTAGTTGCGTAGTCACGATGTCTGGTCTCATCCAGTGACGGGGCATCGCCTAAAAAAACAGATAATATTAAATTTTAATTGTCATTTTTTAAATATCATTGAACTAGTTCGGTAATATTAATAAAAAAAATTGCAATGAGATTATTTACCTGGTGCACCAGTTGTCGCCGTTGGGACTGTTGCCCTGTCTTCCTCTCTGGTGGTAAGATCCTCAAAGGAAACATTCTCTGTCATTTAAACAAAAAACGTTATAAGGACAACCATCAAGGTATAATTAGAAAAAATTATAAGTGGAAATTAATTACCGTCACGGCCCTCACTGATAGTAGCATTGTCAGCCTGGTCCCTACTACAATGATCAGGTTGCATGTGAGGATCATCTACATTTGGCTCTAAAACTGGGTTATTTGTGTCGTCGGTAGTGTTGCTCCCCTGATTTAAACAAAGTTGTTAGACATTAAATTTATGGATGAAAACAAACATATTGAAAGGTTAATGTTTTACCTTATCAGGCATTCTGGATCTTGGGACCTGCCCCAAGCTTATGCGACATTCAACTACGGCTTGATAGCCGAAATGGAAAGTGATATTTTTATCTTCCTCTGTAGTTTCTGTTCCGAAGTCATCACCCTACATTACATATGATTGTGTATTTTTAATCATATTTGATAGGATTACAAAAACGTTGGAAGGCGATACAATTAATTATAAGATGTTTAGCTACTTAATTACAGTTCTTGCAGCTAATTTCAAGTAGCCGCCCTGGCCTAGCTTGTGATGGCCCTTTTTTTCAATCCTAGCTTTGGTTGCCTTTGAGGTGTCAGGAAACCTAGCATCAAAAGATTGAAGTCAGATATGACGTAGCACACTTTTATTTTAGACATAGAAAAAATTAAAGCTATTGAAGACCTGCCCCAAGCTTCTGCGACGTTCAACTACAGCTTGATAGCCAAAACGGAAAGCGATATTTTTATCTTCCTCTGTAGTTTATGTTCCGAAGTCATCACCCTACATTACATATGATTGTGTATTTTTAATCATATCTGATAGGATTACAAAAACGTTGGAAGGCGATACAATTAATTATAAGATGTTTAGCTACTTAATTACAATTCTTGCAGCTAATTTCAAGTAGCCACCCTGGCCGAGCTTGTGATGGCCCTTTTTCTCAATCCTAGCTTTGGTTGCCTTTAAGGTGTCAGGAAACCTAGCATCAAAAGATTGAAGTCAGATATGACGTAGCACACTTTTATTTTAGACATAAAGAAAATTAAAGCTATTGAATTAAAGTTGTAATTTACCTTGCGGGTTCAGTTGGCATTTTTCCTTCTTTCTTTGCCCTTTTCTCTTTTCCGTCATGGATGAGTGCTCTCCACTCACTCTCTGGAACTGTGAGAGGACGCTCATATCTAGGGTTAAATTTTAATTGCGTCCTATAGGTGTCCTTGGTATATTTCAAGTATTTTCCGGCTACCCGAGCCACCGCTGTTCTGTCAAATGTGCCGACCCCAAAAAGGGCTTCTAGATAATATATAAGTTCTTTTTTCAGGTTGGAATTCTGGGAATTCCACCCTGTGCGTATGGTTGGGCCAAAAATTACCAATGCATGGCTCTCCGGAAACCTGTAGAACTCATTGTTTCCTACACAGAATAAAACCAAAAAAATATATATATATATATATATATATATATATATATATATATATATATATATATATATATATATATTATCATTAATTTAAAAATAAAAATCATGATAAATATGTTTTAGATAAAGTACATGAAATATTTAAAATATTAAAATTTACCTAGGAGTTGTACATGCTTTATAGGGACACCTTCATCGTTCACCAACAACGTGCCATTAATGGTCCCTGTGGAGCTGACATGTGTAGCTCCAGGAAACGCAATAATGTAGTTGGCCATATCAACCTCATCATTGCCAACACGTTCAGCAGTTGGCTGGGTGTCTGCTTGGGCAGGGTGTGTTTCTTGGCTGGCACCTAAAGGAGTAGAAGGTGTATGAGAGGGTTGTTGGGCAATCTCTTGCCCTTGTGTCCCACTACCACCAACACTAGGTTCAGCAAATGCCAGAAAACGCTACATACAAAAGAACTTTTTGTTAGTTTAGTCAATGTAAAAATTAAAAATCAAACTATCACAATTCATCTCATGCAGAACAAAAAAAATATCCTTTTGACTTTTTATTATTACATGATATCTTTCTAGCTGCCTCATAAGATGTTGTATCCTCTCTTCTGTTTCAGGTGTTTGAGGCGCGTCTATCAAAGTATTAAATTCTGACCTTGCATCTCGTGCCTTTTTTTGCAACAAGAACACTAGAGATAGGGATGAAGAAAGCTCTTCCTCAAAGAGGGAATCATCAGGCGTACCATGGCTAGGTGTCCGCATATTTGAACAAAATTAATATTATTTCAATTATGTAAATAACTAAAATACCTGAAGATAGAGCAATGCTGGCACTTTACATGTTCTTCCGCTGGCCTCTTTCTGCGATCATCCCGTCTTGGGGTTGTTCCTGCACTGCTCTGATTAGTCTGCCACATTGCAATAAAATTATAAATGTAAAAACTTGAAAACAATATCTAACTTGAAAACACAAAATGAAAATTGAAATAATTTCTAATAAGACACCGGAAGATAGAGTTAGAGTTTCAAATATGCCTTGCATTGAATTCAGTCCTGGAAACATGTCATTGCACATTAAGGCACCCAAACATTCAATCCACAAATGATATATTTAAGTAGTCTTCTCCTATTCTGGGAAAACACCATACCTATAATGCATTCACTTGCATGTATAAAGGGAAAGGAAAACATGTTTTCATACAACGGTGACAAAGGCATCTTAGGGAAAGGTATCTTCACTTTTTATTTATGTTGTTCACCCACACCACTCTCGTGTTTTCACTAATCTTGTTTTGTCATTTTTGGATTCAAATTAAGTTAAGGCCTTAAGTATTTTTTGACCTTTCGGTGTAGTTTTTATAAGTGGCATGTATGGATTTTCCATTAATTCTGCACATTTTCTCTTCATGCGCATGTTTCCCTGGAAATCAAATGCATGATTTAGTCCCATACATTTAACAAGTTGTTGGATCAACTCCATAGGAAATATCATGTTTCCTATTCAATCAAAATTTATCTCAGTTAGGGTAGGTAGGAAGGTTTTCCCTTTGTATTAATAGGGCACTTCTAGCTTGCATTTTTATTATATCTTTCAAATTTAGTGTCGTTTCAATTAGGGCATGATTTTTTGCAACTTTTAAGGTGAGAATGAACAAAGACAAATTTTTGTGATGGATGACTATATATGACTCCATGGCTAGAGGAAAAGGCACTAATCTACTTCTTCAAATATCTATAGTTCTCATTCACCTCATACGAAGATGGTCCCTGATTTTGAGCCAAATGTTGCGGCAAAAAGTTCCCCCCCTCCATAATTTGATAGTCAATGGAAATTTCTTAAATTGATGATGGGGCAAGATTATGGAACATTGGCACATACATATGTAATGGAATTCCAAGATCATGATATATGTTTTCATATGTTTATGGCAATGTTCCACCAAGTCCCCTGGAGGTGGGAGCGAGGGGGCGAGGGAGCGCGGGAGCGGCCTATGCAAAAGCTCCCTACCAATTTTCACGAAACGTGGGGGGACGTCGGGGTCATAAAAATTATAAAATTTAATATTTATAATGTAACTATATTTTTGCAAGGAATGTATATACAGTCATCATACACTTGCATCGTGAAAGATAAATCATAAATGATAAAATTACAAATCAATGAATGATGAATCATATAATTGAAACAAAGTTAAAAGTTAAAACATACATCATACAATCATGCATGTAAGTTTGTAAGTTTGTAACTATATAATCATTAATGTAACTACTAACAATGTACAATGAAAATAAAGTTTAAGATATCATATGACATATTATATCAAGATTCAAAATAGAGTTTAAACTGAAGTTTACAACTCAAGTCTCAAACATAAAACTTAAACGCAAATAAGTTATGTCTGAAACATAAAACATAAAACATAACATATGAATATCAAATGATATCATCATAATGATAAATGAGCATAAATGCTCAAGTTAATGCCCCACTAGTCTCTGCATCCAACTTCTGCACGAATATATCAGATCAACCATGTCACCATCTGAATCAGAATCACTTGGATTCTCAAATATGCTAAGTGGCACATCAAATTTTAACACGAAACCATAAACTAAAAGGGGCGGTGAGGGGACGGAGGGGTACGGGGAAGGGGGGTGAGGTGGCGCGAGGGGCGTGAAAGGGTGCGCGCGGAGGGGGCTGGGGGCGGGAACGGCCCCTGTAGTCCCAAGACCCTGGGAGGCCGAGGCAGGAGAATCTAGACCTCGTGAAGCAGACCTGGGTAACACCGGCTTCAGTGAGGTGGTGGAGCAAAAAAGAGCTCAAATAGAGCTGAAAATTTTCACATAAAAAGGACCGTGGGCTTGACTAATGGTTCCATTTAAAAAATGATATCTAGACAGAGAATAAGTGTAGCATGCAAACATGCATTGAAAATCCATCTGAGTTTGCATTGTATTACTTATGATGGATTCAAATTTGGGTTTCAAAATGCCAGGTTATGGTATGATTTTGTCGAGAAACCCTTAGTTGGATTCTCATGTTGGTTTAATTTATATTTTAAGTTTGTTTTGCAATCTTTGGGTGATAGTAACTCATGAACTAGGTTACAAATGTGTAACAATCATATTTCAAGAATAAAGTTGTGATTTTTTTATATTATTATTATTATCTATTAGCTACGAGTATTGACACCTAATGCCTGGAATTTTGACATCTTGATAGCAGGGATAATTTCGAAAATGTTTCTAGTAATGTTAACATAATAACTATCATTACATGTCTTCACTTTTTTCACCATAATAGAATTGTTACATGACTCATCACACAACTCTTCATACAGGCCCAACAAGTTCAACTGGTTGAACCTACCTCATAGTGTGGTTACTAAGGACAAGTTGCTTGGTATATAACTCGATAGCATAGACCGCGTTGCAGTTCTAAAAAGAATCCTCAAGTGTCAAAAAAACTTCACAATATGTTCTACTATAAAGCCTTTTGGGATACCTGAAATAATATATGTATCATTGATGATTTTTAAAGTATGACAAGATCCAGAGGGAAAGGAAATCAATGGAAGAGTGATCCACCAATGAGAACCTAGAATTTAGCATCAGATGAGTTAGAGTCTAGGAAATTGAAACCCTATAATTTTAATTAGTGATGAAGGACATCACATAGGTAATTATATTTTCATGTAGAATAATCTGTTAATTCAAATTTAAACCACATAATATGAAAGGCATACCATAAATTTTTCCACGTAAGTCCAAACAACCTATAAAAATGGAAAACCTTCTTTTTCCATGGGAAATAATTTACCTTTCCTTTTTCAAGGCAATCTAAATCACAAAAAAATATGAACTATACTGCACACATTCTTGGATAATGTGAAAGTGGAAAAGGAATACCCTACACAAGTGATGCACACATGTACATTTGAACACTAATAGATTTTTGTAGTTGAAATGCAATGCTTGTTTTCATTTAAATGCAGGGTTTTTAAAGCAGGGAGAAATAATGGCTGCCAAATTAATAAGCGTTTCTTTGGGAAAAATTTAAATCTTGTATTGGGTGATGAAGATAATAGAGGGTATTGAATCTTGATTCTTGACATCTAGAGAGAACCCTACAGCCTAACACAATCCAATGGAATTGACCAAAAACCCAAATACGAACTCCTACTATGAGGAAGGCCCGCGGAAGAATCACTATTTGCAAGAGCCGAGAAGGACACGTTCGTGAGTCGAGGGCGACGTCGAGGGCAAATGTTGTTCTTCAAGAGCCAGGGCGTGTCGGCGCTGCAACAAGCCGTTCAGCAGCATGGGGTTAATGTTCGTGAAGAGCCGGTGGGCAAATGCCGAGGGCGACCCACGAAAGAGCCTGGGAAGTAATGCTGAGGGCGAATGGTGTTTTGCAAGAGCGGAGGGCGAATGTGCGCGTGATATCAGACGTTAATGTAGCACACATGTACATTTGAACACTAACAGATTTTTGTAGTTGAAATGCAATGCTTGTTTTCATTTAAATGTAGGGTTTTTAAAGCAGGGAGAAATAATGGCTGCCAAATTAATAAGCGTTTCTTTGGGAAAAATTTAAATCTTGTATTGTGTGATGAAGATAATAGAGGGTATTGAATCTTGATTCTTGACATCTAGAGAGAACCCTACAGCCTAACACAGTCCAATGGAATTGACCAAAAAAACCCAAATAGAGTCAACCCTACTATAGGAGGAAGGGCCTACAGTAAGAACTTACCATTTTGCAAGAGCTGAGGGCGAATGTTGTTCTGCAAGAGCTGAGGGCAAACGCTGAGGGCGAATTCTGAGGGAAAATGTTGTTCTGCAAGAGCTGAGGGCGAATGCTGAGGGAAAATGTTGTTCTGCAAGAGCTGAGGGTTAATGTTGTTCTGCAAGAGCGGAGGGCGAATGTGCGCGTCATATCAGACGTTAATGTAGCTATTGCGACGGATACGAAACAATAAAATCATTTTTATGTAGCACGCATATAAGTTTCAAATTTTTATGTAGGGCGCATATAAGTTTCATATTTTTATGTGGCGCGCATATAAGTGTCATTATACCGACGGCGGAAAAAGCGTCGCTATTGCGACGAGTGCCTCCAAACGTCGCAATGGCGACACCTAGACATTGTGTCGCACTTGCGACGATTGGAGTCGTCTCAATAGCAACGCTTTGGGCCATAGTGTCGCAATTGCGACGTCTTCCTCTAAACGTCGCAATTGAGACACTTTTCTAAGTGTCGGTATTGCGACACTTTTCTATAAACGTCGATATAGCGACGGTTTCATGCGGGATGGAAAAAATTTGGGGAAATTTCCGACATTTGGTCAAAAGCGTCGGAACCAAGTGTCGGAATTTCCGCCAAATGTAGTAGTGCACAATAAGGTCGACTTCTGGGATAAATTGATGGCATCATCATTTTTGAAGGGGAATCACATCATTATTGGAGGGGACTTAAATTTCTCCATGGGGCATGCACAAACCTGGGGACCCAATGCACAATCAGACCTTATGACTGCATAATTTGAGAAACTGCTAGATAATGTCGAGCTACTGGATATTGACATGACTAAAAAACTACCTACCTGGCATAATAGAAGGACTGGGGAGCCAACCCTTGCTCGTAGGTTGGACCTTTTTTCTCATCAAATCCAAACTGGTGGACAGGGTGGACAAGATGAGGAAATGGGTGGGAGAGGGGGGCATATTTGATCACTCTCTTATTTTCATTGGAGTTATCAGTGTGAATCAAACCTAAATCACCCTTCAAATTCAATTCCACTTGGCTCGTCGAACCTGATTTCCAAAAAAAATGTTAAGGAATCCTGGATACATTTCTACCAAGACCCCAACACCATGCCGGCATGGGTCATATCCAACAGTTTGAATTGGATCAAAAATAGGAAAATTACATGGGCAAGGGAGAAAAATATCCAATATGAAGCATCCCTTGTGAAGATTGAAAATTAAATTGCAGGAATGACTGGCTCAGACAATCTGGGATTTCAATCCAGCTACATGAAAAATATATTAATAGTGTTGGAAGAAGAAAAAATTAAACTCTTAAGAAAAAGAGAGGAGACCTGCAGACTTAAAATCAGGGCCACCTAGCTAAAAGCGGGGGACAATAACACGAAGTTCTTTAAACAATGCGCCAAGGGAATGAAGATCACCAACACCACCTGGGAACTGCAGGATCAGGCTGGCAGGGTGGCCAAAACACAAAATAAGCTTGCAGATATGGGTATCAGATATTTGTCTCAATTATACAGATACCCCTGGGTGGAAAATATTGTAGAGGTACTTTGTATTGCTAGGTCAATGCCAATGTTTGTGCATGAGGACGATATTGACAACCTCAATGCTCCAATAACCTAGGGGAAATTGAAGCTGTCTTGAAATTTTTCAAAAGAGATAAGATCCCAGGACTTGATGGCTAGCCAATTGAATTTTACCTTAATTTATTTTATGATATTGTTATGGATCTCCTTCTGGTCATTGAAGAATGCAGAACCTCAGGAAGGATGTATGATGGTTTCAACTCCACTTTCATTGCTCTCATCCCTAAATATGATAACCCCGAGACTTTCAATGATTACAAACATATCTCCTTATGTAATTGTATATACAATATCATAGCCAATATTTTTGCTAACCGCATCAATTTGATATTGTATCAACACATTTCAAAGGAAAAAATTACCTTTCTACACCATTGACAAATTCAAGAGGCCATAGGAACCGCACAAGAAGGACTGCATTCTATCAAGCTCAAAAACCTTAACAGAATCATTTTCAAGATTGACCTGGATAAGGCATTTGATCAAATTTGTTGGAATTATCTACAACTCATTCTCACTCACATTTTCTTTCCACACTCTTTCATAAAATAGATTGTGTGCTGCATCACATCTGCATCCTACAACATACTTATTAACGGCGCTGCATCTAAATTTTTCCATACTGAAAGGGGCTCAGATAAGGCTTCCCATTATCTCCCCTACTCTTCCTATTGATAATAGAATGTTTGAGAAAACTAATATCCTCTACTAGGACATCCGGAACATTAATTGGGGTCAAAGTGATTGATATCATTTATCTTTCTCACCTTCTATTTTTTGATGATGTTCTAATATTTTTAGATGGGACAATGAAGGACTCCAATTGTTTCAAGAGGATTATGTCTGTATTTTGTAAAGCCATAAGTATGCAAACCAACCTCAACAAATCTTCAATCGTGACGGCCAGGTTCTCCATCCAAGAACATAGGCATGCACGACAACAGTTTCATTTCGTCCATCTGGAAATTGAGGATGGCCTCAAATATATGGGATTAAAACTCAAACAAAATGATTACCGAATTACGGACTGGAATTGGCTAATTTCAAAATTCGAAAGATGCATAAACATCTAGCAATAGAGATGGTTATCAAGAGCAGGCATATTAGTCCTTATCAAGTCAATACTAGAGGTTATACCGGTATATTGGATGGCACTGGCCTAGATCCCCAAAGGAGTTACTGCCATAATCCAAAAAGTCTGTCGAAGTTTCCTTTAGAGGGGGAATCTGGAGGGCAAGACATTTGCATGGGTGAAATGGGAAAAGATTTCCAAACCAAAACAGTGGGGAGGTTGGGGCTTAAAGGATTTAAATTTATTTTTCCACTACAATGGCTGCAAAAATGGGTTGGAAATTATTAACTACAAACAATCTATGGCAAGAGGTTACATTTCACAAATATATTGCTCCATTGACCACATTAAAATGGATCAGAGGACACTACAGAAGCAGAACTAGTTCTTCCACTATCTTAAGAGCCATTACAAACTCTATCATTGTTATCAAAGGGGGCCTAGCCTGGTGTATCAGTTCGGGAGAACAGGTTAGAATTGGTATATATGCCTGGTCTGGTTGTGGACAAGATCATTTATTACCTTTGGCACTAAGAAAGGCTCTCAGTGCTACTGGGATCTCATTCTTACCTCAAATCGTTGATGAAGCTAATACTAGATGGCTCACACAGGCGTGGAAATATAAACAGGCACTGGGGATCCCTGATATATGGCAGGATGTATGGAATAGCTACACCAGAGCGCTCGAGGCATCCCATGTCAGAATCTTAGAACGAGTGGATGAATTTATATGGGTTATGTCTCCTCGTGGAAGATATACACAGAAATAAGGTTATCCCTTCCTTATATCGGAACAGGAACCCAATGTCCTGGGGTGGTGGTGGTGACATCTCTGGAGACTAAAGGAACCTGCAAAAACTAGAATATTTATGTGGTGTTTTCTCACTAATCGTGCCCCTACAGAGGACAATCTCACCAAGAGATCCTTTCACGGACCATCTAGATGCAGTTTGTGCAAAGAGAAAGATGAAGAAGTTGATCATATTTTCTTGACATGCACTTAGACTACTATGTTGATTTGTCAACATATCTACATTACATTGGTCATTGCTATCAGATGGAATGGAGACAGGCTCACTTCGGCATGGCATAACTGGTGGCACATGACAAGTACACAGAAAATCAAGAACCTCCCACTACTGGTCTGTTGGGGAATTTGGTTGGCCCGTAACAAAAATATTTTCTAGAATTCCCTTATAAACTTGTACATCATATGCAATACCATTGTCGCCCTATACCTCATGATCCCTGAAGAAGATACCAAGACCCCGACCAGGCTCGTCATTCCTGAATCTATTGACAAATATTGCAAGTTGTGGTGGTGGTGCTATCTTACACATCACGAATAGTAATTTTTACAAGATCAAAATGGGCTTAGGCCGAGGCACCAACAACTATTCAGAATTAAATAGCCTCAGACTCCTCATCATATTTTCCCTTGAATAAAACTGCAACAGAATTCATATCTTTTGGGACTCTAAAATTGTCATAAATTGGATCAAAAATGTTCCTCGTTGTCACGTGCACACACTCAGAGTTTTACTGGATGAGGTTATTAATCTAAAATCACTAATTGATTTTATTACTTTCTCTCACATTTATAAGGAAAGGAACCAGGTTTCTGATGGCCTTTCCAAAGAAGCCACGTAGTTTCCATGGGGGCAATGGTTGATTTCTGAACAGAAAGAATAGAAGCAGTACCAGTATTACCACATGCCTTTTATTGATGTTGCTGGTGCCGATGGGCCATATGATCAGACTATCTGATCATTAGCGGGACTTTTGTATACATTTTTTATTTTTAGTTGGCTACTTATGATGGATTGTTTATTTATTTTGATATGCTTATTACCATGTAAATATCTTTATTTCGGTGCTTTATTATGAACATATATATACTGATGGTTGGACCATAGTAGATATACACATATCTCTATATGCAGATGATATAACATGTAATTTTCCTTCAATCAATGAAAATTATGATTTTTTCCTAGGAAAAAAAAAACAATGTCATTGTCTAGCTGATCAAGATAATATATTTTCTGCCTAATTTATGAGCTCTTAACCTATAGGTGTTGCCTCACTATTTCTTGTTTTTTGCACCTCCATTGCTTACATAATTTATTTGAAACATATTTCTCTCTTTAACAATTAATGCAGTTGTTATTGTTGTAAATATTTAGTTTGTGAGTTTACATAATTGACTTTTATGTGCGAGTTCAACAAGAATTACTATAATTTTTCAAGCTCCATAGTCAGATGTTTGGAAAAATTTTATGCAATGTAAATTAGGTCAACTATAGGAACTGTTATTTTAGTTAATTGGATAGTTCAACAAACTTTCTTCTTGCAACATATATATGTATATTGCAATGAAACAAGCAAGAAAATGGAGGATGATTTATGCCCAATGTCTCTGCATTGTATTTTCATTCTTTGTAACATTGAGGATGCATTTCTTTCATATTGTATCTTTCTTAATTCACATAGTTCTTCATGTGAGTGCAATAAGTTTTTAGATTTATACATTGTTAACACATATTTTCATGCTTTGTACAAATATCCTGTAAATTGAACCAAGACCTTATTTTAAAAAGTTATGAATCAATGTTCCTTATATTGTATTCATGTTTGCTCGATCAATCTCTCTTTTGTGCAATGCCATGCACATGTTGTGAGGTTTGTTTACCATTATTTTTCAAGCAAATATCATGCAAATTTCTTATTTTCCTTATACTTACAATGTAATTCCCCAAGGATATATAGTACTAAAACTGTAGGTAGCTCTAGAGAGCATTATATTGACTTAAAAGAAATATTGCAAGCTCCAAGTAGCATTTCCCACCATTGGATACTTCCTTGAGGTAAGGAAGAAAATGATTGTTGAACTATATTTGTCAACGTTGACAAAAGGAACAATCACAAAACAAGCCTGTGATGGTCCCCAACTTGCCACAATGAACACTTATCATATGTAAACCCACTCTTAGCAAGTCTTCATTGTTTACACAACTCTTGGTAGAAGGTAAGTCATGAGAGTAGTTTAATTTTATAGGAGACTATAGGACAAAATATTGACTCGTGATCCATCAAAATTTCTTCGTTCAAAGAATTCTACCTTGCATTCAAGATAGGAGCTAGTGAAATCTTGTGGTGTATGAGATGATAGAGATTTTAACTTATATACTAAATGATGGGCTTATACGCCCAGTTCAAATATCTCCAATTAGGCCCCTATTGAGTGCCATTCACTTTTGGGAATTTTCTTCTTCAATAATGTTCTGGTATGTAGCTCCTAAACAATTACTTCATATATGAACAATAGGCATTTAGAGAAGGAGATGTTGCTCCACTGAAACCATGATTTGTGATCAATGTCACACAAATATCTCCACAAACAAACTGCCCTTTTTCCTTGGAGCTTCCTTTCCTAATATGCTCACAATGCCCTTAATTCTTTCTTGTGTATGTTGCAGCCTGTAATACACTGACCCAAGATTTTCCAAGTACAAAATAAAAAAATTGAAGGTCCCAACCTCTTTTGTTGCCAACGGATTCCCAAGAAATCCATACAACCATAGACTTCTATGCCTCAAGTAGATGTGTCGAATTGGAAATCATTGTGATGATCATAGTATAGTCCAAGCTGGGGACGTCTGGATGTTGCACATGATACCTACATGGTTTTATAAATATATTTTCCACCAAAATATGCCAGGTAATTTCCTAGGTTAAATATATGCTCCAAGCACTATGATTTTAATTTTCGGGGCCCACATATCATTCCACCTCTATTTCTAATGTTATTGTGTGTGTGTGTGTGTATTCAAAGGGTAAAAAAACCCAGAAACACTATTGGTGTGCCCTTGCACTAGAAGGTGCAAATGCTAGTAATAGCAAGTTGAAGTCACAAAAAAATATTAGTTTTGCACAAAGAATCTTTTGAGAAAGGTCTCCCATAATTGTGATGGCAAGACCTAGGTTCCTTTTTCTTTTTCTTTTACTTTTCTCTTTTAAATTTTAATAGGAGTATTGCTCTCTTTTTTTGTGAACTTGGAAGTACCTCTCTATTAATCATATGTAAAGCAAGTTACAAAATATGTTTTCGGTGACCTCAACCTGCCCGTAGGAAACCAGGTTTGTTGGCCACTGATCTGCATCATAGGCCATCCAAAGTTGAAATATTTTGAGCATGTCCAACCAAGATTTCAAAGCTACCATGTCTATTATGTCTACTACCATGCTAGTATGACTACTGTAAATGTGAATGCTATCTGAAATCATTAAAACAAATAACAAGAATCTTCAAGAACACCATGACTTGCATAAGTTAATCTTTTGAAGATTCTACCAGGGTCGGGTCCTTCGCGCTCAAGCCTGACATCTCTTGCTACTACAGACTCTGCAGTTTATTTTCCATACAGCCGAGATGAACATTTTGGTGGTATAGCTACAGTTGAACTAACTATATTTCCTTCTTAATTATAGACAGGCCTGGTTCCTCTTGCTAGGGTTGTTGATGTCCTTGCTGAAGCGGTGCTTCCCTCTGTTGTTGTGTATCTATCATGGCCTTCGCCAGTAGTATTTTCATGATCCAATAAATTCGGATGACCTATTTAAACTGGGCCAACCTTCCTCTAGTATTTCCTGGATCCACTACCAGTGGTTCCCATTCTTCCACTTGTATATGTTCCTCTGTTGCCTTTGCCTTCACTTCGATTTCCCATTTTAAAATTTCTGCCTTCATGTTAGCTGGTGAGCTTTCACTATATGCATGCAACAATCTATGCATATGTTCCTCCCCTGTTCCCTGCCGCTCTTTTTTGGCGGCCTACTGGTAGAGGTTGAAGCCTTTCATTTCCCCTTGCTTGGTTTGCCACGACCACTATGGCCCTTTCGGCCTTGCGCTGCCTCTACCTTCATTCTCCTAACCTATGAATCTGTCAACTGTTGAAATTCCATTGGTACCCTCTCTGAGGCTAACTCCAATAGAGCGAGAGATGGAGTGGAAAGAAATTTATTCTGACCTAAAAGGAATTCATATTCAGAATTCATGTAGGATCATTTTTCTTTATACAACCAATACCTCACTTGTGATCTTCGCAGTATGCCACTCCATTCCCAACTCTCCAGGCCTGACTATGGACGTGGTTGGTACCCTGTGGTCTCTCAGCCGGTGCCTTGAAGTCGACAACCGATGCCTTCACTGTTTCACTTCTCCATGGACAGAAAACTTGACCCTCTACCCAACTCCCGATGTGATTAGTTTCCAGACACTGACTTAGTTTCAATTCCACCACCTCAGGGTTACCCCCAAGCCTCAATTCCTCACAATTTCCCCATTTTAATTATAAATCTACCGGGAAATCACATAAGGAATTTTTGGAACCGATGTGTTTTGAACTACCAACTGTAGTTCATCATCAGGATAATGATGAATGGTTGATCTGACATACACATTTATACCATGAAGAGAGAAGCAACGGTCAAGACCCCGAGGAGTCAAAAAACGGTAAAAAATTAAATATAATTATAAAATAATCCAAAAATATAAGTCACACATCCTTAAAATTAAAACGGTCAAAAAATAAAACTAAAAATAAAAATATAAAAAGATCTAATTACCCATTCGTATAAGATTAACCCAAAAAACTAACTTAACTCTCCCACCTAAACAATATAAATAAGTGATTAAGTGAACAAATATTCAAGTCAAAGACATAAATTATAAATAAATTATAAATAAATAGAATAATAATAATAATAAAATAAAAACAATAACTAAAATTAGAAACAAAAATAAAATAAAATAAAGAATAAAAGGACCTACTACAGAGTAAAATAAAAACTAATGAATTCAAGTCAAAGTCATAAAGTAAAAATAAATAATTCATAAATAAATAAACAAAATAAAAATAGAAATAAATTAACAATATTTTTATTTTTAATTTAATAACCAAATAAATTAACAAACATAAACCAATAAATAAAATAACAAAATAATAATAAAAAGAACAAATTATAAAAGTAAAGAATAAAAGGACCTACTACACAGTAAAATAAAAATTAACGAATTCAAGTCAAAGTCATAAACTAAAATAATTTATAAATAACTAAAATAATCAATACAATAATTTATGAATGAATAAAAATCTTTTATAAATTAAAATTAAAATAAATTAAATGTATTTTATTTTAATTATTAAATAAATAACATATTAAAATAATAATAAGACCAAATCATAAAAACTAAAGAATAAAAGGATCCTTACAGGGAATGAAGAGATGGAATCCAACAACTGCTAACTTTCCATCCATCATCCCTATTCAACGTGCGGGACCTCTTCTCAATCTCAATCACCTCCCTAAATTTCCGGTGATAGAAATTATGGATCACATAAACTTGCACTCTCAATTTCCCCATTTGTTCAATTGGTTTAAATAGAAAATATCGACCTTGCTTGTATTTATTGTCTGCCTTTTGTGACTCCCCCTCACCGGGATTTCCAACAAACCCATTTCTGGGAAAAATTTACTAGTCCTCGACTCCCTAGACTCTCCCACCCAAACCCCCCAATTGCGGAATTTCGCAGAAGGTAGAAGCTCAGAGGTTAGCAATACTAGCTTATCGGGATACCCAATTCCCCCATGCAAATGGTGCGTGAAACAGACTGGTGACAGCAAGCATAGGAGGATTGACAACTTCCCCATTCCTAATCCTATCACCCCATGCATAAGCACCTAAGGATACAACCAATTTCTCATAGTTTCGTGCCCCATGACCTCCATTTCAAGAAAAAAAGAGGGTTTGCACTACATACTAGGACCTTCCCATTGTCGTCGACCTGGTGCTCTTGACTCTTATGTGTTGCCAATGTCGCTAGTGTCGGAGCTCGTGCACCCTCCTCCCTTGTTGTCTCAGTCTTCCGCTGCTACGCAAATGTTTCTACATGCAAAGCATGCCCCATCCCATATAACACATGCCGATACATTCCCTCATGACGCCCCAACTGGCCCGCTCATGGCCTGGCCCAACAATAACAATTCACGGTGTGTGGCGACGTTGGGTAGCCCACCGAATCCCCTTGCCCTGTTGCCTCACTGACATTCTCTTGGTTCACGTACAGGCCATCTTCCACACTTGCACCCCGACCAGGGGAATAGAAGTATTACTCTTATTTGAGTATTATTGCACTGAAAAAATGTCAAAATCATAATATTCTTAATTATGTAGAAATTTTATCATTTATGATACAAATTCTAGGGTTTGTAAGGTCTTAAGGAGAAAGGAGTATTAAGTGTTATAGGTCTTTGATAAACTTGTTTTAATCATTTCAGGCACCACGAAGGATAAATCATACCTTTAGTCATATTACTTTATTTCCTGGTACATAAGAATAATTTTCCAAGTGTTGTATTTAGTGTGTTATAATGGTTGGATGACTAAAAAGATTATGTAAGGCTAGTTTCAAGTATTCCTAAAAGGTATTTAATATACCCAAAAATACATAGAAAATCTAATCTATAAGTAGATTTTGTTTAATGTGATATTAATTGAAATCAAATTAATTGAAAAAGTACCCATAAGTTACAGCTATGTCTAATGCGGTGACTCCATTTATATTCATTATTTCTTTTTCAATTATAGCTTTACATATTAAATGACATTCTTATATTTAAAGAACACCTCTATAATTTCAACAAATATAAAAAGTTAAAGCATATATTAGTTCAAGAAAGATCTCTAATACCATTTATAATATACTTACCTGATAAAAGCAATAAAATAAATTATTATAATATTTAGAGAAATATAAATATAGAAAAGAAAATGGTTAAAAGAAAAAACTTATATCAAAAAATCCAAAGGAGAAAACAATATTTTATAAGTTCTTGGAAACTGATACATTTAATTTTGAGTAATGCCAAACAAGGAAAGATACCTTTCCTATAGTACTACCTCTTATTATTTCTTATACACCACTACAATTATTGATGAGGCTGTAATATAGTAATTGATCTTATTAATTTTGACGTACCAATATGTAAAGATCCAAAGGTACTAATAAGTGGATTTTTTTTTTCAATGTCTAATCGGATAGATACACGTTAATATTTCAAAGAATAATGTTTTTAAAAATGATTTACTTTATTAAATATAGCTATAGTCGGTCACAAAAGAATAACATGATAGCTATAACGATATAATTAGACAACCCAATCATGATGTAATGGCAATACTTAGTGGTTTTGTGAATCTATGGCTGGTAATACCTCTACCATTATTCATGATTCCTTGACGATTTTCTATCATCTTTTTCTTGATAGGTTTTGTACTTTTCACTTTTGTATATATTAATGGTACTCCATCCTATTTTGAACTACCAATGTGTATATATTTATGTTATAGTTCCATCAATGTATCATGGAATATTTATTTTGCTTCATTTTTCCACACCTTAAAAAGGTAAATGAAGGTGAAACATTTTTTTATAATTTTTATTTTTCAAGGGGAAAGAAATGAAACAATTTTTTATTAATTTTATTTTATATCAAAGCTATTTAATATTAAAATAACATAACTATTTGAAGCATACCCATTTTGTTATATTAAAATAACATAAATATTTGAAGCATTTCCCTTTATTTAATTTTATTTTCTATCAAAGCTATTTAATACTAAAATAACATAAATATTTGAAGCATGTCCATTTTGTTATATTAAAATAACATAAATATTTGAAGCATTTCCCCTTGTTTATTTAGGGATAAATATTTGATGCATCCCTTGTTTATTTAGGGATTGTGTTAATATGCACACCTACAATATATAACATTATTGTATATGAAATAGAATGTTGTGTGATATAATTTTCCTTAATTACAGTGACTATTTATAATAAAGAATTTGCATTTTTCTTTATATAATAAAGATTATCTATTTTCAAAAAAGTTTCAGATATTTATTTTTATTTATATTTCGGTTTAATATTTGAGTATAAATTTTGATATTTTCGAAAAGTTTTAGATATTTGTTTTTCAATGGGAAAAAATATTTATGATATTCATTTTTATGTTTATTTTGGTTTCATTCTTATGAGTATAAATTTTGATAATTTATTCTAAAAGAAAGATATTTTGATAATTATAAGGGATTAATTCGTAAGGAATCATAGATGCATCTTATTAATATCTAGGTGAAAAGGTAACTGAAAGTACTAGTAAGTGATGTTTGAGTTCTTAGGTTTTTATTTTGTTTTGTTTTTTGTTTTTTGTTTTATTTTTTTTTTGTTTTTTTTTAAATTAGATTTTCACCATTTTTATGAGGGTGGCAAATTATAGGGTCACAATGTCTTCTTTTTAATGCACCAACATATGAAATACCAAGAACATGTGGTCTATTTTTAGTTTTGAGGACCTTTGTTATGGAAAATGAAACATTATAGGTGCTTGAGGTCCATCCCCACATCTAAAACAATCTTTGGAATTGATTGGTTTCTCTTATTTTCATTGCCCACCAACGAGACTCGTACATTTTATGCTTCTTCCAAACTAACTTTTTAATCTTCTTGATTCTCTCTTTGGGGAAATTTGGTTCACTTATGGGGATCTACCTATATTGTCTATGCTTACACACCTACACTTTCCTTTTCCATGGATCCTAAATTTTGTGGGGCCTCAAAGTCACTGATGTTTATGAAGGATGATCCCTCCTCGACCATCCTTGTTTGCTAAGGTACATTATGTTAATGTTCTGTGCGCTTGCTATTTGCTAGCATGAATGTGTTCTAGTTTATTTAACTAGAGAATTTTGGTGGCTACTTAGGGAGAGGTAGTCCCTCTTGGGTCCTTTGAAAATTTTTAGCACAATTCCCATACTCATGACAAGCAAGAATTACACTTGAATGGGAGCTATTCATGATCTAATTATGGTAGGTGACTCTAACCATTCGTACTCATTTGTGGTGCATCTAGGATTCCCTTCTCCAAATCCACCTATATGCATATGCTGGAATAGGTTAACAAAATTCTTTTTGGTTAAGCTTAACCAATATATTACCCCTGCTTGTTCCAAATGTTTCAAAAGGTGCTTTTTGTCCAAAAATATTAGTGGAAGATTGAGTAATCCAACCCATATTGGGGCTATTGTTATCTCCTCTTCTAGGTTAAAATATAAGGACTTGTGGGTTAAGAACATAGCCCAACATCCCATGAAGTATGATCCATAGTGAAAAAACAACTTTTTATCTTCTCTAATTTTGGAATAAAAATACAAATAACCCTTGTCCACAAGCAAACAAATTAACCTGGCATTTTATCTTGGGAATCCAATGCTCTCTATCCACTTCTCCATGTTTCTTGGGTTAGGCTACAGGCTTATAAACTTTCTAATTAAAGCTTGTTTTGAAAATAGCCAATGCAACAATTTAAATTAGTCACAAGGGGCATGACTGTGGAATACAACCCAATCTTGAAATTAGACAAAGGCAATAGTTTGAAGAGATGAAGGAGAGCTCAATTTAGAAATTAGACCCAATTTGTTACTTGGGATGAAAGAAAAGTTTAGAAAATGGAGAAAATGAAAAGGCTTTATGCTCACAAAAGGTTCCAAATAATAAAAGGTTCAGGGAATTTTGGTTAAGTATGAAGGAATCCTTGAGTATGTGAAAAATATGAAGGCAAGGCTTCTTTCTAAATGTCATTAGAAAACATTCTTTGGGATCAACAAGTTGATAGCATTAGTTACTTCTATGAGATGGCTCCTCCCTATGAGGTGCCAATGCGCAAACTTTAGGGTGAATAGGCCAACACCTTAATCCATTGGGATATGGAGTAAAAAAATTACTTCTTTTCGAGCATTGATTTTGGATATTGGAATATTGTGCTAGAACATAAAACTGAATGCCAAAAGGATGAAATTTAAATGCAAACAAATGATTAATAAAAATAGAAACCTACCAACCTAACCTATTTGGAAAGTGGGCCCACTAGGTGACATGTCATTTCCAATGGAACCATGTACATAGTTTGGTAGGGCTATGAAACTTGTGCATGTATAGGGTTGATAGGATGGTAGATGTCATTGGGATTTGGGAAGTAGAAAGATGAGGAAAAACATCCCCAATGACCATAAGTTGTATCCAAGAGGGGGAACACTGCTTGAGGTTCAACGAAAATTAGAGCAACAATGGTCAACATTGAAAGCACAATGGAAAGGAGTAGAATTAGAGGAAAACAATGAATGAATTACCCATCTCCAATATCTTCTTTGTTGTTTTGGTTTATGAAATGTCTCCAACATCCATGTTGCAATTGGGTATTCATTAAGATAAGTTCTTCATTACATTTCTCCTATAACATAAGTGCAAGTGACAAATTATATTTATTAATGAAGGTCAAATCTATGCTTTTTATTGGTTATTAATATGTGAGTTCAACCTTACTCTTTTCATTGTCATCATTATTATCAAGGATACCATCAAATTTCAAACTCAAATGTTCTAATGTTTGTGAAATTTATATCTCATATCCAAATTCATATTTAAGGTAGTATCCTTGTTCATTGTCATAGTTTCCTTTCTAATCTTCAATATTAAGTTTACCTTGGAAATCCTCACTATTATGGTTGTCTTGGAAATATTCTTATTAAATTTGAATGTCCCTTCCTCCGTCATGGTTAGGTTTAACATTTATGAGAATGTTTTCCTCTTTGTTATTTATGACAACTAAAAGTACTTTATCATCTAGCATGGGTCATTAATCACTCTCTCCATGATGCTTAGATTTATGGTGCTAGGAATAATCTCTTTCTTGATTGTAACCATCTAAATTAAGACTAGAATATGGTGATAATTTATTAACAATAACATATTTTAGGATAGGAAAAGGTATTAAATGCATCATGAGTTCCATGACCAATGAGTTTCAAAATCACCCTCTTCCTAATAGTTGCCAACTATTTTCGCAAATGGAGGAAGGTAACCAATTTACATTAGCCTTAACAATTTCTTCTTCAAGTTTATATGTTGGCCTAGAAAATTATTCACCCTCACAATCCCCTTCATAATTTATGAGCATCCCCACTTAATTAAGACTTGATGGCCCATTATATTGAAATTGTTGTTATATAAATGTAATGGGCTCAAAGGATTCCTTTGATAACTAATTTTACAATTGTAATATAACCCCAATTGGTATTTTCCTTTCTTATTAAGATGTTGACAATGTTGAAATACTTGCATGTAAACAATAATCCACTAGGTCTAGAGTATCTAATGGAGTATTAGATTCTTATGTACTTTCACTTTCCTTTGGAAATGGGGAGGAGAGGGGGTGAATAGTTAAGAAACTAGCATGCCACCTTCCAACTCTAATGCATCATCAAGCATGGCATCGAAATTTGATGAATTTATTTCTCTAAGATATAGTGAAACACAAGAACTTTGGCAATATTATACATCAACATGGTAGTGACTTCCAAAGGCCTACAATTCTTAGGCATTCCATGATAAGACTTGAATACACTAGCATTGAATGTTGTTACACCTTCTAGGTCATTCGTCCTTAGATAATTAAATTTTGTTAAAATCTAGAAATTATTCTTTCTCTTTCGTCGCCTACCTATGAAATGATCACACAACTACTGCTATGTAGATATGGAGTTGTCAACTTTCAAGTGCCTAAACCAAGATCTGGCGACCCCCTTCCAATGAATGTACAAAGATATATATCAATGAATCTTTGTGCTTGATAAGGGGTTATAAATTAAATCCTAAAATGTTGTGATATGTTTAGTACCATCTCTAGAGTAATTTCCACTGAACTTTGGAAGGGATTTTAGGTATGTATAGGGAAAAGGTTGAAGGGTTTTAGGAAATATTTGGGGTTAATATTCGGTAGCCACCCAAGGATTAACATCACTAATTTTATTGTTGTCGTGATGAAAACTAATACACAGGGTGAATCATGGTTTTCAATGTTATGGGTTCTTGAGAATACAATTTTAGGGTAGAAAAAAGGAGAAATAACATTCTATCTTAAGCAAGATTGACATAGCATACATTTAAGTAAAAGTGTAGCTCTAAGAAGAGTCTTTTCCAAGATTTTAATAATCAAAGGGGACGTGAGAATTTTCATGGTGAGATTTATCAAAAGATGTAATATAAGCTTAGAAACCCAACTTTAATAGATGGTGTCAATAAGGAGTTGGGCATTGAAGAGATCTATGTTGATCTAAGCTCTATCCAATATTGTGAAGTGGATGTGGAATTGGAAGTGAGATGATTTTTCCTCAAGAGCCACTACTTGCTAACTACAAGAAATGAATAATTAATAATGCTAGGAATAGGTCTTCATTTCCTAGTGGAGTCACTAGTAGTTTTCCAACAAACTAGAAATCTTCATTAATACAAGATGTTCAGTATCATTATTTACTAAATTAAAAAACCAATAATTTTTTTTAAGAATGGAGTCATCAAAATATTTGTCATTACATCCCAAAGAGAACTATGTCCCCAACAACGGTGACACCTCCTAATTCACCCACGGGTTATCCCCTATCTCTCATAGAGGGACTAAAGGCTAGGGCATAGTGTGAGTGATGCACCTTCTTAAACCTCTTTAGGCCTTTGAGATAATTCTTGGGTTGGGGGTGTACCCTAAACATTTCCCAAGGCAAGAGTCATTATCTATCACCCAAGGATAACCTATTTAAACATATGAAGCTTAGACTAGATTTATACTATAGAAAAATGGTGCATGGAGCCAATATCTTCTATTGATTTGGAACAAAAATAGGATGTTGAATTTCATCTTGGAGGCAATACAAAATGGGCTAATAAAAAGGGGAGTTTAATAAGATTCATCTATTGGAATGATTTTCTAAACCGTGGGCAACATTATTTAGATTGGCTTAGCAAATACCTTAGAAAAAAAAAACCAAATATGTGTAGAAGAGGAGGAAAAGCTACTTCCTAGCACATTTGTATTAGACATAATACCAATGGGAAAGACAATGATATATCCTTTAGTTTATTCAACACTATGTAAGATAGGAATTATAGAGGAAAACCCAACATAAGTCATTGGAGTTTGTTATTGATCAATGACAACAACCTTAATCTTGATTTCACAATTAACCAAACAATTCTTTATCAAATATTAGTTTAAATGTTTGGGAACATAGAGTCTTATATGTGAACCAACAAATATATTAGATGAAAAATTCACAAATGGTTGGGACCATATAATCATTATCCTAAGTATTCTTGCTTCTCTCTACAAATCTTGTTACTAGGGAAATGTTTACAATGAGAATGAGAATGAAGGACACGAGAAATGGAAGGAGGAAAACACTATTTTTATTGGTAAACTATGATGTGTTAGGTAGATATTTAGTTTATGATGGCCTTTGACTTTAGTTTTTCTTCTCCAAAAGGAAGCTCTCTTATATATAAACTATTTTGGGGAAAAAAATCCAATATATGGTTAGGAAATCATTTTTGGGACAATCAATGAAAAGCTTTTCAATTCCCCACAGGTTGCTACATATTGGGTACATCTTAATTTAAAAGGCTATGTAGACACATGATGGAATTTTCTTAACCATAACAACATACAAACAATTTGAAATGCAGAACATGAATAAGTATTTTAGATAGATGCTTTCACATTGTGAAGAAGGATAATAAGATCACTAGGGATTTATTTTCATATGAAAAAATCATGTTACAAGTTCATGGATGTGTTCAACAAGAGAAGGTGATTGTTTCTATTAGTCCTATTTGTAAACATATTTTCTTCAATTTTAAATAAGCTAAAAGATTGTAAGTACCCACAAAGGGTAATATTTAAAGCACACAGGTTGAGGGTGAAAAAATTCATATTTTATAATATTTGAAGATTTCCATGGATAAAGATGTGTTGCATTCATATTTTTATACCTTAAATATGAATGATGTGGATATTGTTTTCGTATATTCCTTGATTAATTTAGTTAGTACAGTTAATACCAATGTGCAAAATAAGTTTTTGAAGTTGTGGTACAAGAAATAGGAAATTGCATTGTAGGATATATGTCTTACTAAGAAATAAGGACCCAAGGGGGAATCTATAAAATTCCTTGTAGGGAAAAAAATTAGAATACCTAATGATGTATTAGATGAAGTATCTCAAGTTAAACTTAGAAGAGGACCCCACATAAGCACTTAAAGAAACGCGAAAGGAATGAAATATAAGGAAGAAGAAGCTAAGGAACCACATGTTAAAAAGTAGTGTGGGTAAAGAAGAACTGACAACTAAGGTTGTTCTATATCACAACCCACACCATAAAGAGAAACGATACATTAAGGCAAGATCATGAGCATAAAAAAACTTACTATGGATCAATATGGAACTAGAGAGGTGACCAATATGGTGCCACATGGAGAATTAAAAACAATGAATGGAGATGTTCGAGTAGTGTAACAAAGACATGGATCCTAAAAAGAAACTAGAATCAAGATCAATGAAAGGCCACAATTGGACCTAATGTCCACATTTCACTAAGATGGATGGATGTTTATGCATGTTATCAACTGAATACATTGCATAATAGGTCATATTATATGGCTTATTCTCATGTTTGAGGATGAAACATACCAAGGGGGGTAGAATTTAATGTACCTAGGGAGATATCCAAAAGGGATAATGAATGTAATGTGTCCATAATAATGGAATAGGCCCACTATGTAATAAAAATTAATACAATTATAATAAAGGTTATTTGGAATAGATCCATAGGAATACTCATGAGAAAGTACAAATTCACATGAGTATCATTGTATTGGATTTGTGTTGGTTTGTATCATCTTATAACAAGCATGGATTGTAGAGTGATTCATTCCATGAGGAGTATTTGATAGTGTTACCCTACCTTAAGGGTTCTTCTATCTATATTCTTGTGTTGTTAATGGTGAATGTTTGGGGTGCTTTTGTATTTTAAGGATTTATTTTTAAAGTTAAAGGTTTTATTCTCTCTTATATCTACCAATTTTTATATAAGATCTTTATTAACATGTGCTTTGGGACCACGAATCTCTCTCAATCTCACAAAATCAAGGTCACACATGTGAGTTCCAACTTAAAATACCTATGCTACATGTGTGTAGATTGATTTCCAGGTGTCTTATTTTCATAGGGCTGCCTACTTCTTTAGAGCATGGACCTTCATTTTCCTTAAAATAAAAATGCATTTAAATAAATTTGAACTTAGGCAGAATGGGACTTGACTAAAAAAGTGAGGCCCAATGTTTGAAAGCAAGCCAAATCAATAGTTTAAACAAGTGATAAGTTGTCCAATTAAGGGTTTGGGCCCAATTTTTGAAATTAGGCAAAGGAAATAATTTAAATAGGTGACAATGGGCCTAATTGTGGAATTAGGTTTGATGTGAAATAAGGCCAAGGAAGTTATAGATGAATAGATGATACGTGTATTAATTGATGAATTTAACTTGATATTGAAATTGAGTAAAGACAAAAATTTGGATAAGTGAAGGGGAGGTTGATTTTGTATCAGGCTTGTGAAATAACAATTCAAGCAAGGGAGAGAAGACAAATATTTTAAGCATTCATGAAGGGTTCCAAGGATAAAATGTTAAGGAAATTTTAGCTAAGTGCAAATAAACCCTTGAGTATGTGAAAACTATGAAGCAAGGCTTGGTTTTGAATGTCATTAGCCATGTAAGTTCTTTGGGTTCAACAAGGTGATAACAACATCCACATTGGGTTATTGGAAAAATGATGACAATTGTTGAGTTTTGATTATGTGCTTAGATAGTTTATGACTTGACGTCACTATGTATTCTATGTCAATGTTGATGTCGCCCATACACGATTATCATGAGTTATTTTATGACAACTCTAGTTATTGAGGTTTATCATTTATTAATTATTTTGCGTGTTTGTGTTCGCTAGTTAACCATATTGTGTGAGTGTGAGTCGATCTTGATAATTAGGACTCATACTAACACTCAATAGATGTTGAGAATAGTATGTATACTTAGATATCATTTTTGGGATTCAACTATGTTAATTTAGTCATTCATCTATGACCATTTCCATGAGAGGTAGTTGTAACTGACTAATTTCTCATGATTTTTGAATAGTCCACTTAGCACTCATTGCATCGGGTGATGCTCACAGGGGTGAAGAAGTGGGATTGAAACTAGTGAAGTGAATCACATAGCGTCAATCATCACTTTCGGGGCTTGCACCCGGTAACCAGGACTTCCCGGGAGGTCACTCATCCCAGAACTCCTCTGGCTCAAGCACACTTAACTGTGGAGTTTTCCCCACAATCAAGCCCACTTAGCAACTATTGTGCCTCATGAACCATTCAAGAAGAGATCCCTTTACTCTTAGTATTTTAAGTATGAGGGGTTTACTAAGCACTTTGGTTTTAACTTCACAATCATCTTTAGTTATGTCACCTAGTCTAGGAAGGGGAATTACATTATTGACATTAGGGGGATATATGTTATAACTGATTAAAACAATACATTAAACCTTAATTTAAGCATCTTGAACCATTTAAATTTCCCATATGATTTGAGTTAGGGGCTATCATGTGATTAAGGGGTGGAAACCTAATCCTAACCCTTGCCCTCTTATGAACATTATATATAGACCTTTGTAAGATTCATTGGAGGTGTTCTTGGGGGAATTCATGTTAAATTGGTAGTGGATTGTGTGTTTTAGGATGCTTATTACGTAAATATGGAATCAAGCCTTTTGTTATTGTGATACTAGTTTATTTGTGGGTTGGAGCAATTATTGCCATATTTTCTTACCATTTTGTTAGAAGAAGCAAAGGACACTAGTTCATATAAAAGGTGGAAACCCCAAGTCCTTCAACATGTTGATTAGAGACATATGATTTGTGAGAGGCCAATCTACCTAAAAAGGAGTGTATGTGCTTTATTAGTATGTTATCCTATCTCCATTTCTTGATTGCCATGCTCAAGAGTCAACATAGGGGATATCAAGGAAGATACATTGGACAACTGGAAGAATATGGCCTAGAGCTTAGTTTTCTTGTGATCAGTTTGAAGGGGATATAATTATCAAAGGAGCATTAATGACTAGAGGGTAGTTGACATCATATTTTCATTCTAAGCCCCCTTACCCCTTTCTCTCTTTTTTTATAACTTAATGCGTATTGTTGTTTATATTCTAATAAATTGAAGGAAACTAATAAGGAGATTTAATGTAAACCTATACATTTTTGTTTCTCCTAATTTAGAAGTTTGTTTTGAGGTGCAAGTATCTATGTTAATATGACAATAACATTTAGAAGTTGGTATTAAAGTACAAATCCTAGAATTAGGGAAAATTTTAAAGATCTACACTTACCTTAAAGTGTAAAAACTTTGGTGAATCTTAAAAATTATAAAATGATGATCATAATTTTCTGGTGATATATTTGTAAAAATATTTAAAATTTTAAGGATTTTATATAGTTTCTAGAAACATTTCACATTTTTTAGAGTATAATACTTTTATCCTATTAAATTTAGGTGAATATTTTAAATAAAAAAGGCAAATTGGTGAATTTATTTTTAGAAAAAACAATAAAAAAATTAACCCATAGATAAAATTTAGCCCTTAAAAATCTCTCCATTTAATATGATATTATCTTTTCAAATATAAACCTAATACTTACTAATATTATTCTTATCACCATTTTTTAAATATATATACTTTATTTTAATTATAAAAATATATATATATTTTTAAATATATTTTTAAAATCACATTATTTTTTTTAGAGTCTAAAAGTGTCAATTATATTATCATGAAAATATTGTTTACAGAGTGTTTCTCGGTGACTAGAAAAACCAGGGTATGCAGAAAATATTTCTATAAAACAATTATTCAATCATAAATAATCCCACCAAAGTTTAGTTTATATATATATATAACACATGAAATACATTCTGACCTTTACCTCAGGCATTCTGCATACTTCAATATAAAAAAGAGGGATTTAAAATGTTTCCCCCAACCAACCCTCGGTAATATCACAACTACTTCTTCAGTGTCACCGCTCTCACACAATGCTTAAATGAGTAATTGCACATTGATATAAATAAGTTATCCTCACAATGTATACTCGCTTTAAGAAAAAGTTTTTCTCTCGACTAATCTTCATAAAATACCGTAGGCCTAGATAATCTTTACATTGTCCTCACACCCACTTAAAGAAAAAGTTCTCTATGAAGTAATCTCTACAACATACCCACTTTAGTATAGAGGACAATGTGCTCCCACACACTTTAATATAAAGGGAGGGGAACTAACTATGAGGTAATTCCCACAAGGGAGAGCGTTTTCCAACTTTAACATAAGGGAGTAAATTCCAACAAACTCCTACACTCACTCTAACATAACATAAAATGGGAGAGCTAACCCTAGAACAACATAGCCTAATTAAAGGGATAGTTACCCATTTTAATTACATGAAGACTAATCCCACTTTAGTATTGAGAAAGTGTTTTGATTATTAGGTAAACTCTCAACGTGTCTTAAACCAAACCAGAGTTCCCCGCAGAGTCACTTCTCTCAATGACTTCAAGGAGAGAAGGTAGCCCACTATTATTGAGCGAAATAGGAGGCAATCCCCCACCTTTACGGAGGAAAGGAATGAGTAAGAGGATCATGCATAAATAAGTCATCCATTTATATGGACGATAGTATATATATATTTATTGTATAAATTTAAATTTATTGAATGAAAGTAGTATTTATGGTATAAATTTTAATTCATTGCCTATAAATTAGTGATCTATATTTATAGGTAATAAAATGTTAAACTGTAATTTGAAATGGTATTGGTTTTTTTTAATTGTGAGTAGTTTTGAAAATACTATAAGTTTGGAGAGTTTTTTATTTATTTGATTTTCAAGAATATATATATATATATATATATATATATATATATATATATATATATTAACTAAAGCTTTAAAGTGTTTCGAGGGAGTAGATGTTAAGTTATTTTATGTGGTCAAGTTTTGTACAAGAACTTGAAATAAAGTTCATTAAGATAATGTTATTACATTCTTTGAACTTTAATAAATTGTATCAATCTAATTTTTTTTTAAAGTTTAGTAGGATTACATTTTCATCATGTTTAATATATCACCTCAATCTGAGTGGGATGGAGAATTTAACAAATAACTTCACATCAAGGAGTACTTTAACAAAACACCCAACTCACTAAACAAATTTATTTATACATTTAAAAATATAATTTAATATTTAAAAATCATAAAATAACCACAATTAAATTTTAACAATAATTAACAAAAACATATAAATTTTTCTTTTAATTATTTTTGAAAAAAACAATATTGTTTTTATTATACACATGGTCACCTCCAAATCCCGTAATATTTTTACCCTAATCGACCTACTCATTAAACAAGTTGTTGTACACCTCAACTAGCATAGAAGTAGGATACATTTTGATAAATAGAGGCAAATTATGATAAATAGAGGTTTCCAGGCTTGATTTGTGGCTTGAGGAGCCACTACTCAGGGCCATCTAAGACGTCACTTGGGGATGGCATTGGCCTAGGCCACACTAACCTTTAGGGGACTGGAATTTTTAACATGTCTCCTCTCCCTAGCACATCTCCCAACCACCCCCTTGAGGTTTGATCTTGGGTAGCCTTCCTGACTAAGCTCATCCTCAACTAGTAGTACTAGTAAGACTTGACTAAAATAGTACAACTATAATAATACATTATATTTTAATTAAATTTATTAACAAAGTCACAGTCACACAATGAGAATATTATAAATGATAATAACTTTATAATAAATATTAATTATATTTTAAAATAATAATTTAATATAAATAAGAATTTTTTTTTTTTAGTGTTTATGGTTTTCAATTTAAGTTTTTTTTAATTACTCTTTTAACTTTTATATAAAGTAAAGGTTTTGATCCACTCTCTAAATATTTGATTATCTTAAAATAAATTAAAAATAAAAAATTATAAAATTTATGATTAAAATTATTCTATTATAATTAGATAAAATTATGGTTTTTAAGTCGCATTTCTATTAAATTTGGAAAGATTTTGAAAAAAAACCGATTCAATACCATTACTTACTTATTTTCAAATGTTTTAAATCATTTAAAAAAAATACAAATAATTTTTTTGGAAATAAAAAAATACAAATATTTTTTTAGACATATATATTTATAATAAAAAGAAAAATTATTTTCCTATTATTTTTTTGAGAAGCGCTGTAATATACATAAATAGGTTTAATAAAATTTTGAAACGTGAATCTTCATAGGTAATTGAAAAGGTTTTCAATGTAAGATTAAAGGTATGAGTCACGTTATTGATATTTTAATTATATCAAAATTTTTTGTATATGATTTGAGGATTTTGTGATATATTTTGTTTTTTAGAATCACATTAAATGGTTAAAAAAATAATCTAAAAACAAAATTTATTAATTAAAATAATTTTATTTTTTAATTATATTTGACTATCAAAATATTCTAAAATAATTATACTCAAAATGTTAAAAAAAATTATATGTAATGGTCAAAATAACTAAGACAAACATTCCATCCCTAATTAAATAAATATATTCATCATATTTTAATATTTTGACTCTATAATCATATTTATTTAAATTATTAATATTTAAATAAAAAATTATTTTAATTTTTAAATAAATATTTTCTTAACAAGATTTAATCTTCAACTATATAGTCATATTTAGTCAAAGTATTAATATTTAATTTTATATTTTAAACATATATTCATTGGAAAATTGAATTGGTTCATTTGGCCTTTAATACATTGTGATACAGTCCAAATTAGTTTGATTCCGTTTTGAAATTTGGAAATTTCTTTCACTTGTAATGGAGAGGGAATTGACTGTAAAACTAGTGGGTTGGTTTTATTAATGGTGTTTTGACTCAGCAGGCCGTAGAGTTGTATTGGCTGCATTATCGATGGTTTGACTATAGTGTCACACTTCTCAGTTCGTTCGATACTAAAGGACGAGGAGTTCAGAAAACCTAATTAACTGTCAAATGTCAAATTCCAAAGCAAATTCTGAAAATTTATTTGGTACTTCTCTCTGGAAAGAAGTTTCATAGAAGGAAGGACTGTCATTAAATGTAAGTTTGTAACCCCTCAGTGTCAAACACATTAGCATTCGGAAAGGATAAAAAAAAGGAACAAGAAAAGGTCACATTCACACATGGGGAAAAGATGGAAAGAAAAAGGAGGTGCATGTCCAGTAATTAATTACTACATTGGATTCTCTGTAATCAGGGGAAATCGATTGATGTAATAATGCATTTGCATATTTCACCTTCAAGTTCTCCTCCATAGAATAAAATAATTTCCGTGACAGTAAAGGTCAAAAGCAAATATTAACAAATTGAAGATTATTACACGTTGAAATTTGAATAATGGACCGAAGGCCTCAATTCACGGGCGTTGTAACGGGCAGTGATAATTGCACCGCCGCCTATTCCCGGAGTAATAAATTAATCCCAGGACCAAAACCAAACCCTAATCCAACGGCTAAAGGCATTTCAGCCTCGAGATATTCCCTTTTTCACGGGATTTTTTGACTGTTCATCGGTAAATATCTTTACAGCATCTTAGATCACCAAACATATGTGTTTTTTTTGCGAATTTAGTTGGAATTTGGAGAAACAATGCAGGGAATAGGTTTCTTGAATTTTGTGTTTTTTATTTTTGAAAATGTAAATTTATTGGAAGATGAATAGGTTTCTTGAATTTTTGTGTTTTTAATTTTTGAAAATGTAAATTTATTGGAAGAGAAAAAGTTGAACGGATTTAATCAATTTTAGTTGAAATTCTTTTCCAGAGTGTATTTAAAATTTGTGAAAATTTCGATTAATTTTAGTTGAAATTCTTTTCCAGACTGTTTTTAAATTTTGTGAAAAATTCTAATCGCATTTGATTGGGAAAATTTTGATCTAAGATTTTGTTGTCAGTGTGTTAAATTATTTTAAAAAGGTGTAAATCCCGAGTATTGGGAAAAAATAAATTAAAGAATAAAATTCTTCATGAAACAATTTGACCGTTTATGAGCTAAACTCCAAATCCCGAACTCAGACTGAGATTTCCAATATGAAAGAAACTCCATTTACAGAAAAATATTTGTGTTAGGTCATTCATGGTTTTTACTGATTTTAATACAAAGACTCCTTGGAAACGGAACGGCTTGTGTGTCTCATCCCTCACACAACGAATGCTTACAGGATGGAAGGAACATGATGGCATTAATTAATTTTGGAGTTCGCGCCCCCTTTATTATAGAAAGAGATGGACTGTCCCACGTATCAGATGGTATGGTTATAAAGTCGGGTTTAGTGAAGGAGAACGAAGCGTGGCCCAGCGTGTTGTTCTGTCCCCACTGTGCACAGATTTGACGACCGTTGGGTGGAGAGAATCTGTACGCGAGTGGCATTGTGCTTATGCTGCCATGTGCGGTTCCCGTGAGCTTTTCTACGCTCTACTCATTTCTATACAGTGTACAGTATAGAGACTAGGATTAGCCTTTAGCTGAAACGATTCCCGTACTGCCTACATAAATTCATAGAACGATAGCATAAGTCATTATTATTTGTTAGGGGCTATCAGATTTTTATTATCTGATGTAGGATCCCGGATAACTGAACTATAAGCTCTTCGCTGGAGACTGAAACTTAGTTGTGTTTAGGCCATTTGAACCCTCCGCGGTGGGGCAATGGCAGAGAAGTGGAGCAGAAGAATGGGATCTGGGGAAATGGCAGTGGCTGCACTTGTTGCTGCGGCTTTGGTTATGAGTTTTGTGGAGGCAGAGGTCTATATAGTGACGGTTGATGGAGATCCTGTGGTTCAGTATAGAGGCTCCATACCAGGCTTTGAGGCCACTGCTGTATCCGGACAGAAATTTGAGAGCAAAAGGTTTGGAAACTGATCTCTATGTTGCTGTTCATGAACTGCAGCTCCTTTATAGTTTTGATTCTGGGTGCAACGACTGTTGTGGATTTCTAACTTTGAACACTAGCACTATATGCATGAAGTAGAATAAGTTTTTCTCTTTTTATGGAAATAATTTTGCTTGCGAAGTTCAGGGCTCAAAGTTGCTGGATCCTTTCTGGGTACCAACTTTCTCACTGTGCAGCTTGGGAGGTCTTTGCTGCCCCCATTGACGAATTTTAGTACAATAATTGTTTTCATCCATCTATTATTGCACTCTTAGTATATATATATATATTTTTTTTTTGTCCTTGGATTTTGCTGGAGAAGTTCAGCGCTCAAGCTTGACTGGATCCTTTCTGGGCTCCAACTTTCTTGGCTTGGGAGGTCTTTACTGGCCATTGACGAGTCGTAATACCATTATGGTTTATCTACTTGTGATTTCACTCTTCCCAATGAACCAGGGCAGCTCCCATATCTCCCTCCCTGAAATGAAAGTGCAAAGCTCCTTGAAAGAGGGAATGATGGGGTTTAAGGGTAAAAGGCCATAACTCCTTTGCATTCTCTGAAGATTGGGCAGGCCCTACCCATTCGTGCATCAACTCATTGCTCCCATCACGACAGGGGCATGCTCTTGTTGGCATGTTCAACCCTGTTGTTTGCTTTCAAGTTCAACAGATGTATTGTGCGTGAAATATAACTAATGAGTGGAATTTACAGAGCCCGACTAATTCCAGGAATCAGAGCAGTGTAAAACTGAGCCCACTTGTTGTTTCGTCAGTTTTTATAACTTCCATACTCGGGGTCCCTATCAACTATTGAAAAAAAATGCTCTATGATCTCAGCATACTACAGGACTTCTTGATTTTTTGTGTGGTTGTGATGTAAGGTTTCATAAGAGAACTTTTTGAATTTATAGGAAGGTGATCTTTATTAATGCGTATGTATATTTGAAGTAATTTAAGTTTTCGTAACAAAAAGGAAAAATCCTAGAGTTGAGAGAATTATTAATATAATTACAACATTTTTTTTCCCTCGTCCATAGGTCTATGTGGTCTCAATGGATGAAAGAGAGCTCTAAAACACACTAGCAGTCACTTCAAAAACTGTTGTTTTGTGATCTAACACTTCATAAGAGAAATCCTAGCTATTGTAGGAAGAAGATCTTCATGTAATAGTAACTCTTATGTCTATCTGCTGTGTCTCTGATGCATATTTTATTATTTTAATCCATATACATTGCATTTAAATAAAAAAGGAATTCCAGAGTGGAGAGAATCACTGATAAGATCACAACGGTTGCTTTTCCCTGTCCAATAGCTCCATATGGTCTCAATGGATTGAAGAGGTCTCTATCAGCTGTTGTAAAAAATGCTATATAAAACTCTACACATTATAAGAATTTACTAGACAAAGAATGATGCTTGTGATCCAGAATTTCATAAGAGAAATCACAGCTTCTATTGGAGGAATATCTTCATGTAACTATTATGTCTACCTGTTGTAACTATGATGGATAATTGAAGTGATTTAAGCTTAATTTGAAAATAAAAGAAATCCTAGAGTTGAAAGAACCACAGCTTTTTTTTTTCTTTATCCAATAGGCCCGTGTAATCTTAATGGTTGAAAACCTAGGAACAAGAGATTTTATTCGAGCTGGCAAAGCTCATAACTCAAATATAAGTTCATGTAGTTGGGCACCGGCATTCAGCAGCAACATTTGTTGCTCAAGTTTACTGGGTATATGTTGCACCTTTGTAGCAATAAGTAGAACATACTGAAATCGATGTGCACTTGAGAGCTGAGCATTTCTTTGGCAGGGTTGTCTTTGATTCTTAATGCATACAGTTCATGTGAAGAGAACCTTTACCAAAGAATTTAGATTAAGGCTTAAGCTTTTATCTCTGTGTCCAAGCTTTTTAGTGCCATGTTCATACGGCTTAGTGATCTACTCTGCAAGGACTGAGCCATTGTTTATTCTTTTTTGCATACAGGGAAGCTGTTAAATTATATTCTCAGCACTTGGAAAAGCAGCATGACATGCTTCTAGATGAGCATCTCGAGAATGGTAGCTATAAGAAACTTTATAGCTACCGTAATACTCTCAATGCATTTGCTGTGCAAATGTCTCCGGAACAGGTACAAGGGCTTTTGTCTGTGTCCTTTCAGCATTACTTCATTGGTTGAACATGTTTTAGTCTGTTCCATGCAAGAATGAAATCTTTGATAGGCTTTCTTGTCAAAGATGTCATGCTTACTTATCTTGACAGACAGATTCATTGTCTTGTTTGTAGGCAGAAAAACTGAGGAAAACTACAGGAGTAAAACATGTCCAAAAGGACTGGAAAGTTAAAAGGTTGACAACTCACACGCCAGAGTTTTTGGGTCTTCCATCTGGAGTGTGGCCAAGTGGAGGAGGGGAAGAGAGAGCAGGGGAAGGGGTTGTGATTGGCATTATTGATACAGGGATCTACCCTCAGCATCCAAGCTTTGCAGTTTACAATTCTCCACATTATGGACCTGTTCCCGGCTATGCAGGAAAATGCGAGGTTGACCCTGATACTAATCGGAATTTCTGTAATGGGAAGATTGTTGGTGCTCAGCATTTTGCAGCTGCTGCGATTGCAGCAGGATCATTTAACCCTGCTTATGATTTTGCTTCTCCTCTGGATGGGGATGGGCATGGAAGGTATGCAGCATGCTTACTAACTTAGAGTTTTGCAATAATGATGAAAGCTTTTGTGTTACATAGAAAGTAAGTTGTAGTATTTGGTAGTGTATGGGCATTATTTAACAATTGCTATTATGATCAATTAGGTATTGAATTATTTAGAAATATTATAATTTATTGATTATGTGAAACATCCTTTAAAAAGTAGAATAAAAAAACTAGAATATAAGTAATTTTTCACATTGAAGTTCTGAAGATGGATTTGTGGTTTTAATGTGCCATGACTTATTTAGTTTAGTTTGTTTTCTCCATCATCAGTCATACAGCTGCAACAGCAGCAGGGAATTATGGAGTGCCCGTGAGGATGCATGGATACGAATTTGGGAAGGCAAGCGGCATGGCTCCTCGTGCTCGGTGAGGCCGCGTCAAAAAGCCAGATAAACTGTTAAGCTTAAATAATGTGGGTTGATTGTTGTTTTGGTTGATTTCACTGTTGTATGATATTTTCCTTGCCATCATGCAGTATTGCTGTCTACAAAGCCTTGTATAGGCAATTTGGAGGTTTTGTTGCAGACGTGGTGGCTGCCATTGATCAGGTTTGATGGCTCTTGCCAATCCTTAATTCAAATTAAGTGCATAGAAAATATAGTGGTCTTGAGTGTCAGGCCAGAGGTGTGCAAAATTTGGAGCAAATAGACAAAATCTTGCAGGATGTAAAATATCACCATGCCTTGCTTGCAGGCTGTTGAAGATGGTGTGGACATTTTGAGCCTTTCCGTTGGGCCAAATACTCCAAATGGTCAAAGTACTACATTTCTCAATCCTTTTGATGTTGCCCTTCTTTCTGCTGTCAAAGCAGGAGTTTTTGTAGCACAAGCTGGAGGAAATAATGGTCCATATCCCAAAACAATGGTATCATTTAGTCCATGGATAACTTCCATAGCAGCCGGTGTAGATGATCGTAGCTACAAAAACACACTTTTTCTAGGAAATGGAAAATCTCTTCCAGGGATTGGGATTTCACGTAAGTTCTCCTCATTGAGAAATTAATTTATTTGCCTTTTCTTGAGAATTAAACAAAAAATCTCCCTTTCCATTTCTCCAATGGAACGCTTGCTTGCTCTATATGTTTCTACATTCTTTACTTCGAAGATAATTTCCTGCCTAGTTTTTCTTTGAAAACTTATTGTGACATTGTTGGGACTAGCATCCACTAATTGCTGTTATCAAATTCCTGACATGTGAAAATGGATACTATGTGCAGCCCCGACACGCAAAGGTCAGTCTTTTTCTCTCGTTGCAGGAACTGATGCGATGCTAAATTCTTCTTATGTGATATCCAGTCCATCTGACTGCCAAAACCCTGAAGCTTTCAACAAGACTATGATTCAGGGAAACATTCTAGTTTGTGGATATTCATACAACTTTGCATATGGTGCTGCATCTGTAAGACGCCTGTCAGAAACTGCGAAGAGTTTAGGTGCAGCTGGGTTCATCCTGGCTGTGGAGAATCCATCTCCGGGAGCTAAATTTGATCCAGTTCCAGTGGGAATTCCAGGAATTGTTATAACAGAAGTAGATCAAACACAGGTATAATTTACAATATCAACATTTTTGAGTTGATCTGTTACATGATGGTATTTTGGACTCTCTAAAATATTTTCTAGCAGTTTTCCTTTGATTGAAGGAAATACCCTCTTTAGGTCATATAGGTGATCCAGTAGTTCTTTTCAGCAAGACCAATGTTTTTATATATCTCTGAGTGTTTCTTTGTTTGTGGCTAAAGATTCTTGTAGATTACTATAATAGATCAACAATAAGGGATCCATCAGGTCAAATCACAAGGTTTGGAGCTAAGGCTTCCATTGGAAATGGGTTGAAGCCTATATATCAAGGTACAGCTCCTCAGGTAGCATTCTATTCCTCTAGAGGGCCAGATATCAAGGATTCCAGCTTTCAGGACACCGATGTTTTAAAGCCAGATATTCTGGCTCCTGGTTCTCTAATATGGGCGGCATGGTCTCCTAATGGCACTGATGAAGTCAATTATCAAGGTAAAACAGTACTGTTTTTTTCAGTCTTAGAATAGGTTGCAATGCAATTTTTTTCTGCTTATGCGTGTAGTTTGTGATAGGCTTGATTACTATTTTCTAATCTTGTTCACCTAGGAGTATGTAATTTTGAAAGTCGAATATTTTTTTGGTAACCGCTGGAGGACATACCGTTTCTAGAGAGAATAAAATCAATTTAGAAGCTTTGGCGAACTTTGAAAATTGAAGGGACCTTGACAAGCACATTAATCGTCTCAAGCTTCTGCTTTTCTTCAAGCAGGTGAAGGATTTGCCATGATATCAGGGACAAGCATGGCGACACCACATATAGCTGGCATTGCAGCTTTGGTGAAGCAGAAGCATCCTGATTGGAGCCCTACTGCCATCAAGTCAGCATTACAAACAACATCAGCAGTTGTTGACCACATGGGGAAGCCCTTGCAAGCACAAAATCAATCTGGAGAAGATAGTCCAATAACTCTTATTGCCGCCACACCCTTCGATTGTGGCAGTGGTGCAGTGAGCCCTAAGGCTGCGCTTGATCCAGGCCTCATTTTTGATGCAGGCATGGTTGTTTTTGCGGTTATCCAAACTTTTTAATATCTGATTTCTCTCTTTAGAGATATGTCTATTTTTACATCTAACCATATTCTAATTATCCACAAATTGATTTGCAGGCTATGAAGATTATGTAAACTTTCTTTGTTCAGTTCCAGGTATTGATAGGGATGTTGTTGCACGCATTACCAGTTCAACCTGTGCCCCAAAAATCGGGCGTCCAACAGATCTTAACACACCATCCATAACTGTATCAAATCTTATTGGATCAATGACTATACTGAGAAGGGTTACCAATGTAGCACAAACAGAAAAATATACGATTTCCAGCTCAATGCCCCCGGATGTGTCACTGACTATAAAACCTTCAGTTCTAATGTTGGAAGAAGGGCAGTCCAAACCATTTTGGGTGACATTATTTTCCAAATCTCCCACTGGCACTTATAGCTTTGGTGAAATAGTACTGAAAGGAGACAGAGGTCACAACGTGCGGATTCCAGTATCAGTATTGGCCAAGTAGTAGCCCTCTGAATGAGCGAACCTTGATGGCCGAGAGATCATCTGCAGAGTCTGAAGGGTGATTAATTTTGTATTTTGTAGGCTTAATATTCTTTGTAGTAATTTAATAAGTTCAGATTTAATGTATGCTGGAACAAGTGAGGAGCTCTCACTCGTCTCATGGTTTGTATAGGCGCAAATAATCTTTTGGAGGCTGAGACTGGAATATAGCATTCACTGCTAGTGTTTCTGTACTTCAGAACTGTAGATTCCCATTTATGCAAATATATGTATGAAATAAATATATATTGACATATGCTGATCGAGGCACGATGGCATCGTATAGATAGATGCCATTATATCAGGCAGAACATGTCTTGAGTTTTCAAACTTGACATTGTATCTGAGTTTTCAAACCTGACATTGTATCTTATGGTGGTTTGTTGATTTTATACAGCTAATACACATTTGGCTTCAAGATCATGACTCCAAATGGTTGCTTTTGATGACTCCAAATAGTGCTTTACCCTTGTGTTTTTATTTTCAGAGGATGAACCTTATTAATTAATTGTACACATAATTCCATGTTCTCTGCCATAATTATGTGACAAATATGCTGAATACAAATTAGAGGGAAGGACAGATGACATTGTCTCTTATGGTTGTTTGTTGATTTTATACAGCTAATACACTTTTGGCTTCAAGATCATGACTCCAAATGATTGCTTTCGATGACTCCAAATAGTGCTTTACCCTGTTTTTTTTTCAGAGGATGAACCTTATTAATTAATTGTACACATAATTCCATGTTCTCTGCCATAATCATGTGACAAATATGCTGAATACAAATTAGAGGGAAGGACAGATGCATTTTCAATCTTTTCACTAGACGCCTGAAACTAGATATTGGTTGTTGGATTCAGAGAAATACTTAGAAATGCACAAATCTAACAATTTTGATAAAGAGGAGAATTAATTAAATTAAATTCAAATCCAACTCCATGTTGTTAAACAATAACCAGTACAGCAAAAGCCCTGGCAAAGCTGTTTTATGAAACGAATCCCACACTCAGCCTTTTATGAAAGGGGTTTGAGGTCATATTAGTCAAAGGGCAGGCTAAAGTATTAATAAGTAAGCTGTTTTATGAAATGAATCCCACACTCAGCTTTTTATGAAAGGGGTTTGAGGTCATATTAGTCAAAGGGCAGGCTAAAGTATTAATATTTACTTTATGTTATGAAATATTATGACATGTTAATGATGTAGGAAAAATATAAACAAGGATCTGAAAAAATAGACAGTTTTTTTTAAAGATAAAGACAGAAATTTAGAAATTCTGGTAAGATTATGAAAAATTTAGACAAAGATTTAATAAGATTATGAAAAATTCAGACAACTTTTTTGAAAATCTAAATTACAATCTTTCCGACCAAAATTCAGACAAAACTTTTTTGAAAATCTAAATTACAGTCCTTCCAACCAAAAAAACTTGCGTTAGTAGAAAACTCCTAACCAATATTTTGTTGTTATTGTTAACCATAACCAGTATTCTTCAGTGTTCTTTTGGATAACTGCTGCCACCCATGGGTTGTAGAATAAGAAGTCAACAATATGTCCGGTCTGATCTCTACAGCAAAATCCCACGCAAAGCTGTTTTATGAAACGAATCCCACACAAAGCCTTCTATGAAAAAGGGGTTTGAGGTCGTTAGTCAAACGCAGGTTAAAGTATTAATATTTACTTATGATATGAATTATTATAACAGGTTAATGATTTAAGAAAAATATAAAAAAGATCAGGAAAAAATAGATTACATACATTTAAAATATATATTATTAAAGATAATTTTATATTTACTATGGTTAAATTTATTTAATTATAACACAGTTGTTATCGTTAATATATGAAAACTGTTATGACTTAATATATAGAAGAATCAGTTATATAATAAAAAGGTATATTGGAATGATTTTGATTTTAAATAAATATTATTGAAAATAATTTTATGTTTAGTATAGTTAAGTACATATTTGATTATAACAAAATCGTGAATATATGAATATTGTTATGACTTCAGTTACATAATAAAATGGTATATGGGAATGATTTTGATTTTAAATAAAATTATTGAAAATAATTTTATGTTTAGTATAGTTAAGTACATATTTGTTATGGTTATGGATGGATATATGGAAAAATCACTTATATAATACAAATTGTATAGAAATGGTTGTAATTAAATTAAATTTATTTTTAAGATTGGTTTTTTTTTTCTTTTTTCCCTCTTTTGTGTTTGAATGTAATTGCTATTCACTTTGCTCACTATGTATATTTAAATGTAATTAATGTAATTATTATTGATTTTAAATAAATATTATTGAAAATAATTTTATGTTTAGTATAGTTAAAGTACATATTTGTTATGGTTATGGATTAACACATGGAAAAATCACTTCTATAATAAAAATGTATATGGAAATGGTTGTAATTAAATATGTATATGGAAATGGTTGTAATTAAATTAAATTTATTTTTAGGGTTGGTTTTTTCTTTTTTTTCTCGTTTGTGTTTGAATGTAATTGCTATTCATTATTATCGCAATATGAATTATGAATCACTTTGCTCACTATGTATATTTAAATGTAATTATGGTTGATTATTATTGAATAAGAGTAGTTTAGAGAGATTTAAAGAGATATTATTGAAAATAGTTATGTGTTTGGTTGAACTAAATATTTGAACATGGTTATTATAGTTACATATTTGTAGATAAAGGGGACCAATTTTACAACCAGTCTAGATCCATCTTAATTCCGAACTATTAGGCGTCAAGAGATCAAATCTCTTGTGGTGCTAATCTCTTTGTTGAGAGAAAATTTTGAGGAAATGTTTCCACCTTGAGAGATTTTATTCCTCTTACCGCTTAATAGATCCGGAGTTAAGATGGATCTAGGTTGGTTTGATATATATATTCCAGTGACTTTTCATGCATAGGTTAAAAATAATGGTTGGTATAGTCTAAACTTAGCAACTCTAATGAACTTTAATGAAGATAAAAATATAAACAAAATGTAAGACTTCATGTACTAGATTTATTTTTTTCGTGCTCGTGTTTCTCTTCACACTCAAGAGTAAAATTTGAAACATATAAAATAAAATGGTGTTCTTCTTCACACCCAAGAGTAGAATTTCAAACATATAAAATAGAATGAATAACATACAAAACAACTTGGAAAAATCAAATCTTTGAAAGCTATGTAACAAAGTGAGATTGTTTTTCCCAAGTTTTACCTAGAAGACATGCATTCACAGAGCTATAAAGTCTTCGCGTAGTGTGCCTTTATTGAGTGGTTTTCTTTGTTAAATTAGATATAAAAATTGCTCATGGTTAAGATATTTCTTATGGAAATTAGATTTATTTTGATCTAGTTAAAAACTTTTATCGCAATGAATGTCTCACATTAGCTATTAATACCTTTAAATATGCTACTTTAGAGAATAATACCACAAGCAAAACCATGGGTTGATAAGGCCTGGAGCCCAAAAACCTCCATTTGTTAATTTACTATTTTATCTCAATTATTATTATTATTATTTAATTTTAATTTTATTTCTATGTAATTTGACCATTAGAGAGGAATACCATAGGCAATACCATGGATTGCAATTTTTTTGTTGTAAATTTATTATTTTATCTCAATTTTATTTTATTTATTACTTATTACATAACATAACATAATATAATATAACATATATATACTTATGAGCCCAACATTTAAGAACTATTCACATATTTAACTCCTACACATCTAACATCTAACACCTACACATCTAACATCTAATGTCTACACATCTACCTCATATTGGGTTGTAGAGTGCCTATCGACACAATAATAAAAAAAACACACTACATCGATGATTGAATATAATTATCATTTTTGGGGGGGTTTCTTGAGTGTAAACTTGTATTCCTTAATTGTGGAAGTGAATGATTTTATTGTTTTACATATCTAAATCCAACATTCAGTATCAACATGATGATGATGGCTATGGTGATAATTTTACAATATGAACGCTGAACATATAATGAGCCTAAGATGCAATGAATAAGAGAGAAATAATATTGATAAAGCACGCAATCCAATGAGAAAACATCATTGAAGGGGAAATTTGTTATTTTTGGAGGGGTTGCTAGGAAAATTAATATATATCTTCATATTGTTTTTAGTGATTTCAATTGTATTGGAAACTAGATTTAGAGGAACACCAACTGGTATTTTATCCTTATTTTTAGATAATAATTTTATAAAAAGTAAATTTTTGTACTATGTTAATTTATAGATGATTTCTCAAGGAATACATGGATTTGTTTCCCCAATAAGAAATTTAAAGTCTTTGAAAATTTTAAAGAGTTTAAGTATTTTATGGAGAATCCGAGAGAAGAACATTAAGGCGATGAGGATGGATAATGATGATAAATTTTGCAAGAATGATTTCAAGGAATTTTGTAAGTGTGTTATAGAAAGACAAAAGGATACTCCATACACAACTTTGTAGAATGGAGTTGTAGAAAGGATGAATAAGACGTTCATAGAAAAAACAAGGAGCATGGTAAGTGGTGCTAGGATAGAACAAGATTTTTAGTAAAGGTAGTATATATTGCATGTTACCTAGTGATCAATTATCCTCATCAACATTAGATGACAAGACTACACATGAGATATGGATTGATAAGAAACCATATATTAAACATCTCAGGGTATTTGTTTGTGTTGCGTATGTACACGTTGCAAAGACAAATAGGAACAAGTTAGTTGAAATTTGTATCTTTGTTAGATACAAAGATGGCATGGAAGATTATAAAATTTAGAACCTAGAAAATAAGAAGGTTGTGTACAGTCAAGATTTGGAATACATAAATCAAAGATGTTGTCAAACATGAAATTCTAGCAAGAAAGATATAACAAAATTATTTTGAATTGAAGGATGATGAATCAATCTTTACAAAAGAACAAGAACAAGAGGAACATTATATTGCAGTATTGAGAAGATCCACTTGGAAAGAATGAAACCATAAAGGCATCTGTTGATTGAAGAGATTTTTTTTATACTTATCTCAACCAACCCCTCAAATCTCACTAGGGCAGGTGAGATAACGGGACAAGTGTGTTAGAAAATTAATGCCATTTGTTATGACTGCCTTTTAAAATAATTCATCAGTTTTTAGTGATAAAAAAAGGTTATTTATAAAAGGATTTAAACAAAAAGGCAAAACTAAAATTTAATATTTACAAAACGATTGAGTGAAATTTCATAAAAGTTCCAAAATATAAATATGCACAATAAAAATCAGTGAACATAAATAAAAAATCAGACATAAAAAACAACAAACTAATCAATGCTTTACGACTTTTCGACCTCAAACAACTGTAGAGCCTCAATTGTGTTAAACTTGTAAATTAAAGAGAATAGACCGCTAATAAAAATATGATATTTTGCGAGAAATATACATTAAAGAGAATAGAATCAAAAGGCAGATTCTTGCGAAGTTTCATTGGTCAATTCAGATTCTAAACATTTACAATGTAAATAAATGATATACAAAAGTTTAGAAAATAAAATAAAATATGAGACAACCTTCAAACACCTTCAGATGATCTGATACAATAATTGATAACCTGTTTCTCTGCAAGATTAATGGTTGTTAGCACTAGTTAAGTAGAAAACTAGACCTTCAACAAGAAATGAATTGATAGGAAATCAAGTTACCTAAAATGATATGTCCAAAGGATGAGTGGAGTTGTTCATTCAACTGTATATTCCCTTCAAAAATGATCTGCTACCATCTCTCGATTCAACTTCTTGTAACTCACAAAATATCAAAATCGGGAGGAAGGAATGACAACTAAAATTTTAATGCATACCTCTCATTGCAATATTCTTTCTCTTCCTTCATAGCTCCCTCCCTCTTTTATGCTTCCTAAAAGTGGTTAGACAATTGAACCACTTTGGTAATTTGTTATCATGTATTTTCTAATCAAGTGTTGATTAGAATCCGAGGGTGGGATTTCTAAAAGGGAAATATAAAACAGATTAACTTTATAATATATTGTATTTAAATTTCCTAGTAGGTGACACCCCCGTATTCCATAAAATAATTAATTTTATATGACTTTCATATATAAGATTTTAGTCATTAATAATATAATAATCGTAAATCACATGTGCGTTATAACTCAAAAATAAATTAAATAGTGCTGCCATGAAATATGCATAAACATGCACAACCCCCATGCCTCCATTATAAAAACAAGTCATTGCCATCTATGCATGTGCATGCTAAAGTAACCATCATCAAACAAAAAAAGATAAACTCCTTGTACCTCCCAAAATACCCTTGTCTATCCATCATTTAACACCATGATAATCAACAGATAAACCATAACAAATGTACGTGCATCTTTAAAAATATATAAAACTTGTATCACAAAATCCCCAAAAATGCGATTCATAAACTAAGTGCTATCAACTATCCACATATGCATATAAAATTTGTCATAAATATATGTGAACTAATGCTAAGAAATAAAATGAACAATAGTAAAAATGAGGCGTAATTCATCTATAAATAGAACTCAATTTGAAAATGTCCATAAACTATCATTCCAACATGTGAGAGGGAGAAATTTCAGCTTGTTTCTCCTGCTAGCAGGGATAGGATGTGACAAAATGAGAAGAACCATGAGATGAATTCAATCTCATAACCCAAGCCTTTTGCTTTTTATGTCTAGAACCAAGTTGAGCAAGGATAATGGTATGTTTAGAATGTTGAACAACATATTGAGGAGGATGGTCGGAAGGCCTGGAAGATTGGGTTTCTTTTTGTGGCATGGGAATAATATGAGAAGAAACTGATTGTAATAGGTTGGTCGGTTAAATTTACAATGATATTTTGGAGAAACTACCTGAATTCCTCTGAATCTCCATTGAAATGCACATAAACCATGAGCCTTCTATCTCTTCTCATCCCAAGCCCCATGCATCTATTATTCCTTCCCATTCCTCTCTATCTGTTATAAAAGCATTAGAGGAAATTTTAACCTAAAAGTGTTCATGAATATTTCACGTAATTTCCATGTCATAATATGTTAACCATTCAAAATCCTTTCAATTCAAAAAGAGGTACATGTAAATATTTTGGAGGGAAAGAAGAATTATTTTTTTTTTAATTTTATTTTTGGATTATCTCCTTATAGGTTTACTCAGATTTCAAGTGTAGACACGTGTTGGATGTAATGTTCCCAAATTTTTTGACAATAATTTGGAACATTAATTTTTGTTGATTTCACCTAGGAGGAGAATAAATGGGTAAGGAGACCCATGCATATTAAAAATCTCGATAAAATCCATCTAAGTATGAAAGGGGATCATCATTGGAGCTGGTTTTCACACCCTCATGTGTGAACAGGGTTATTTGCAAGTGGACAAGGTCATGTTTGACCAAGTCAACAACGCTGGGCCAAGAGGTGGAGCAAACTTAGAGAAGCAGTGCAGTATGAATGAGGAAAGGGTTATTTGGTGGAGGAAAACCTAAAAGGAGTGGGACCCATGGAGAGGGGCTTTCATTTGTTTAAAAGGAGGGAAAGGCAACCATTGTTTCTCATGCTTGTATTATTCATCTCATTGTCTATTCAGACAATTGAGCATTCTTTGCTGTTTAGCAAGAATTGCCGGGGGAATTCCTGTTTAGGATTCCTTCTCCTTCTTGAGAGGTCTCTTGAGGGATTGTTCTTCATTTTCCTCACATCCAGGCTTGGGGCCAAGCATCTTCCATCAAGACAACGTTATTTCTGCAGCAGATTAATTTTGTGTTGCTAGGTGTTGCGGTGAGGGTTCACTACACCACCTTCATCAGCTATTTTCAGAGGAGGAGTCCCTCTTTCCTTTGAGATATCAGATCGGAGGCACCCCAGAGCTTATTGCAGACTTTGGCATCAAGGCAAAATCATTCCATAGCCCTTCAATGTAGTTCCATCCAGTGATTGCGTCATTTTGAGAGGAGAATTTGTAGTGGGGTTCTTGCAGAGCATTGGAGGGAGAGATCTTTGGTGAAGGGATCAACCTTTCACTTGAAAGATTCATTGGAGGAGGCATATTCAGTTTGAGCATCAGATTCAGCCATCTCCATCCAGTTCTATTTCTGAGTTGCTGCAGCTACCCAACAACTCCGACATTTCTGTAGAATTGCCATTTTGCATGTTTTGTAGCCAATCCTTTTAGGGATTGTGCATTATTGTTTCCAGGGGTTGAAATCTTGCTCCCCCTATTTTATTTGAGTCACATATTGATATATTTTTGTATTGACATTCTTATGCAGCAGTTTCCCTTCATGGATTGCGTAGTTATAGTTTGAGTATACATATGTAGCAGTGGTTTTGGCATGATTCATGTACTTGTCTCTTGAGGCTGAGCATGGCCTATCTTGTATAGCATCTCCTCAAGATCTTGTACTCAGTTGTTGTTGTTATTTCTTAATAATATGGCTATGGATTTCTCTCATGTTTCTATGAGTTGAGTGTTGCTGCTGCACCTTTATTGTGCTTGCTTATTGCTGGAGCTCCAACTTTAGAATATCTTGAGATATTCTCATTGTTGTAGCATTTTCCTGATTTAGGATATTACGTTGGATGCGGAAATAATTTTCACATCCAACGAGTACCAATTATGCATACTTTTGAGAAGAACCACATTGATAAAAATTTAAGATACATTAAAAATTCGTGTTGAACACATATTTTTAATGTATCTTTATTTTTTACCAATGTGGGTCTTCTCAAAAGTATGCATAATGGGTACTCATTGGATGTGGAATTTAATTCCGCGTCCAAAGATTGTCTACACTTGAAATTTCAGTAAAACTATAAGGAGATAAGCTGAAAATACAATTAAAAAAATAGTTTTCTTATTTTCCCTCCAAAATTGTTAACCCTTATTTTATTATTTTAACTATTATTTTAGTATTTTTCCTTAGAAGGCCACTTTTAGGCTGAAATCTCCTCTAATGTTCATACTTTAAAATAAACATGAAGTTACTTGCAGGTCATGATGAAATAAAATATTCCAGTATCAACAAATATACTATTACATGAGTCTTTAAATAAAAAATAATTAGGAAAATAGAATTGCAGGGAAAATGGATGATTTCATAATGAATCATTATAACTCATCTAAGATCAAATAAATAGAAGTTGCATCGTATAACAATTGAATGAGTAGAAATATTGAAAAAGGTTATAGAAACCTTGAATTTCGTAGAGGCCAAAGGTATTTTAATAACACATCACTCATAAATATCTTAGATTCAATGCAAATATGACTTGACACAAAATAGAGCCCTCCCCACCCCCCTTTTTTTATTTAAAAATGCATGACTCAGATTGAGTATGGCACTAAGAGACATATATTGTTTACAGTCATAAAATGTAACATTCTTTGATAAAAAATTAAGGGTTATTCTCTTGACGAGATTGCAGACTTAGAGCATATATGGCTCACAAAAGAAAATGGTTGTCGGGTCTGTCAAAAGACTTAAAACACAAAAATTTCCCTCTTTTATATTAAATGAATAGAGACACGAAAGTGTACATGATTTTTGTCCTATAGCAAAGTAACAAGGAAGTTTGGATTCTGTAAATGAATTGATATTATGATAAGTTTGTCTTGCCGAGGCCATGAAGAAGAACATTGGACTCCCGCCAGAAAGTATCGAGATGGTTTTGTGTCCAAGACCCTAGGGTATCGAGGGCTTCCACTTGACATATATTATAATGAAAGAATAATAATACTTCAGAATGTTGGGTTTCATTTTATTTCTAGAGATAAATAAACAATACATTAAGATTAATCTTAGGATGACCCATTCTTATGAAAACAATTGAATAGTGGGTTAAAACAATTACACAATTATATGAAAAAAACATTTTGTAAGTTTTAATAAAAAAAAAAAAACAAGGCTTCCCCTTTGGGTTACCTTGTATGTATTCTTGTCTCTAACAAAGAGTGACAAGCATGCTACAATTCCAGTGTTTGAATAGGAGAAAATGTACATAGAAACTCTTTAATTCGAAGCCATAACATATAGTGATGGTCTAGTTAGGTCAAGAAAATTTTGTAGTATGTTGAAAATATATTTGCAGTGGAAATTTTAATTGTGGGAGGAGGAACACCAATTTTAAAGAGTTTAAAGTGATTCTGTGCTCGAGGTATATGCCTCAGGGGCTCGCACTGCATGTTGCAAGTATACTGGGCAGAGGAAGGCATAGAGCAAGATAAATTATGCAAATTCCCCAGAAAGGCGTTTTTTCTTTGCATGTAATAAAAATTAGCTTCATACAAGCAAGCAGGATAAAAATTCAAATAGAGACAAGTTTTATTAGGTTTAAAATGTTTTTGAACGAATAGAGATGGTTTTCGATTTGAAAGGAATGTTTTCAGAGAAGTTCAGAGACATCACCAACTAATTAGTGAACAAACAAAATGAAAAATAGGTATATGACATTAAAAACTCAATGTAATATAAACCCATTAACAACTGGAGTAAATGATTCATCTTCAGGCATATCTGATAGTTTAGTGTGCTAAAGAATAGTTACAGTGCAACCCAAGTATCTCCCTTTTTTCTCCTCAAATTCCAACAATAATTGCAAGTAGTTTACAAAGGAACAACTGGAAAACGAAGAACCAGAAATTACCAATACCCCTTGAAAGTTCAGGGACATAGTACAAGTGGTGTGGTATGATCAAAGTTCAAGACATAGTGGTGAGTAAATGCCAGAGTAATGGGGAGTTCCATTGTGGGTGATTGGATGTCCATACAATCCAAACCCAAATGTCAATAACAATTGAGAGGGTACCTATTAGGTCCCTATAATACTAGTGCATCCCCTTATTGTTATTGTTAGTGTAGCCCCCTTATTGTATTTTTGTTCCCATGGAGTCCCTATACTTCTATTATTGTGCCCCATAGAATCCCACTATTGTTATTGTTGTGCCCATACATTATTATAGTTATGTTAGCTCTGATTATATTGTGACCCCTTAGACTCCTATATATAGAAAGGAGGTTTTGTCTTTTGAATAATCTAAGAATTTTTCATTTATGTAATGTAAAGGGGGTTTCCCCCTAGAAGAGGATATTTTTTAAGTCGTTGATCTATTATTTCTATTGTTTTGTGAGATGGTTGCATAACATTTAGTATCAAAGCTTGGGATTCTAGGGTTTCACTTCTTCAAACAGGACATATTATATTTTTCTCTATAAAGTTTTTTCTATGAGGCTTCAGAAGCTGAAAATTTTCCCATGTGTATTCAAAATCTTGGTGAATTTAATGTAAATATTTCAAATCTTGTTTCGCTATATTTTCAGAGATATGATCCAGGGAAGTTAGGGTTTTTGCAGGATCCAAAATTTAGTCTCAAACAAGCGACCTAGGGAAAATCATCATAAATTACGTTTCAGGAATTAGATTTGAATTCTATAAAAAATGGCTAAAAGTGCATGGACTATAATTTGTATTGTAGTAATTCAGGGTCGAAGGTCAAAACAATGAGACATGTCACTCCTTACAAGTTCTCTCTACTGAACCCATATATAATTAGTTCATTGTGGGAGATCGAGCATAACTCTTCCTTGAAGACTCCAATATTGGTATAACTTGTGAGGTTGGAAATAAGACTTAGAGGGCTACTATAGGACAAAATTTCAGACCTTGGAGATCTGAAATTATAGAGATACAAAAAATTCAATATCGATCTCCTACAAAGCAAGAAAAAGGTGTTTATTTTTTTAAAACTTGCATAAGTTTTGTTTGAAAAATTAGTTTGAAGTGATTCAAAGGGCATAATGAAGCATAAATATCATTAATTTATGCCTCTAAGAAATAAAATGGAAACACATAGTAAGCAACCCGAAAACTCTACTATGGCACATGAAGAAGAGGAAGAAATGCAACATGATATATCAAAATTACGAGACCAAGTGCAACAAATTTCTTTCTCACAAAAAGTAATAGAAGATAAGATGAATGGTTTTAAGAATGAAATGTAAGCTAATACAGATGGTTTGAAGAATGGAATGGAAGCTAAGTTTGATGGTATAGAAGAAAAATTGAAAGGAAACATGGAAGATTTGAAGAAATACATAGAAGGTTTGACACAGTTGCTACAAGAAAGGTTTCCTAATGGAGAAAAGGTATTGGAGGAAAATCATGGTGAGAACCAAATAAATGTTAATCATGATTTCATAGACTCTAACATTGGATTCAAGATCCAACATATTCCAAAGATAGATATGAGGAAGTTTGATGGCAAGGATCCTGTAACATGGATACTACAGATGGAGCAATATTTTGATATCCATAATGTATAAAACACACAAAAGATACACATTGAAACTTTATATTTAGAACCCAATAAGTTTGTATGGTATCGATAGATTCTCTCTCATAAAAAAATTGTAACTTGGTTAATTTTTACGGAGGAAATGATATCACATTATGAGGATACAAAGAGCAACACCTTCTTTAACCAATTGATAAATCTCAAACAAAAGGGTTCAATGGTGGAGCACATTGAGGACTTCCAAAAATTGAATATAAGGGTAAATGATATTCCATAGGAGCATAGGATTGATGTCTTCATAGGGACTTTAAAGGATAACATTCAACATGAGATTTTCCTTTGGGAACTTGATTCATTGGAGAAGGCATTTAGGTTGGCAAGAAAAATTAAAAGCAAAATTATGGCGACAAGGAAGCCTACCTCTCACAACTATAAATATGGAAGTGTTGCTACTCCTAACCTCCCAAAATCTACAAGGTTGACACCAAAAATGTTGGAAGAGAAAAGAGCAAAAGGGATTTGTTACAGTTGTGATAGAAAATACACTAAAGGTCATAAGTGTGTTGAAAATAAATTATTTTACATAGATTGTGAAGAGGAGGTAGAAAAGGAACAAGAAACTTCAAAAGAAGAGGATTTACACCAAGAACCAACCCTAGAGAAAGAAGAAATGAATCCGACCATATCTTGTAAATAATTGATAAAAATTAACACTCCTCAAACTCTTTAGAGATAAGGACATATCAAGAAGAAAAAGGTAATAATGGTAATTGATTCGGGTAGTACCCATAAATTTATTCATTGTAAGATAGCCAATTAATTGAATTGCTTCCTATATCCAACACCAGAGTGTCAAGTGATGGTTGCAAATGGAGGAACTATAAATTTCTCTCGAAAGTGTCATAATATCAAGCTAACCATGGGGGAATATGTATTGAATAGTCCAATGATTTCCATTCCAGTGGGTGGGGTTGATGTTTGTTGGCTCGAGGGAACCTGACCCAGGTTCAGAGGTTAAGGTTTGCCAACAAACCCCTATACTACTGGTCCTTTTGGTAGTGACCTACTTGCACAAGTCAAAGTCTCACCCAAAGCAGTGTGGGTGGGTGCTGGAACCAGGTTTCCGCAACCTGATAGAGGATAGGTAAGCCAAGCAGAGCTGCGTCTGGCTTTATAATGACCAGGTCGCCTATCTCAGAACCGGATCTATAGATCTCCTTCGCATCCACGTGCGCAAGGTCAACTATACTTACTGTACTCAACAAATCATATACTTCTAAAACAATAGTGCAGTATTACAGTTATTCTTTGCATAAAACATAACAGAACAGACCCAGATGCAGAAGAAACACTTACACAGTACTTTTGTATCTTAACACAGAATATGCATAACACAACAACTATCAAAGATTCACATCAATAGTACAAATATATTCAACTATGAAACAATATTTCTCATTCATTAATCCTTTAGTTCCTTCTTACAATACCCAAACCCGACATGCACACATAGCAGCAGGGTCCACACACAGCAGGACTTGGGATCTCCGTGCACACAGCTAGCAGGAGTCCTTTCCCCAAAAACCCAAAAAGATCTACTAAGCCACAATTCGCATCAAGATCTCATCATGTTCTTCTTGCCTTATAATTCAAAATGTCCCTCTATTTATAACAATCTAGCCTAATATTTCCTATGGTCTGCAAACCGTGGTTTGCGGACTCTAGGTCTACCCTTTGACCCATTACAATGCTTTCGGGGCTTTGACCCACCCCAAAACCCCTGCGCTAGACTAATTATACACAAAAATATGCAAAATTGGACCAGTTTCGCAGCTTGCAGGAGACCCTGTTCCAACAGTCCCCCAACACAATATTGTGACTTGTCCTGAGTCACTATGGTGGTGCAGTCTCTACCTGTGCACATAGGGCATTGATGGCTGCGATCAGCGGAGGTAATACTTCTTTACTCTGAGTGGCAGCACTCTGTGCGATGTCTACAAGCTTCTGGGAGGTCGGTCCTTCAGTAGCCATGGTAACCTGCTCTAATATCTGGTTGAGTTGCTTGATCGCGCCATTGGTATCCTGTGATAGATGGAGGGCAGCGCCGACCCATGGCTTCAAGCGTTTTGTGATGGCATGCTTCGTTCGTCAGAGATCCTCAATCATATCTCGAAGTGCATTGCTAGTTTTCAAGCGTGCCAGACACTACGCAGGGAGTAAGGAGGGCAAGGTAGCTTCAATCTGATCGAAAGCGACTTCCTTCTGTCATAAGTCCTGTTTGATGTTCTGAAGAACCGGGTTGAACTAGACCGCTATCCAGAGCTGCATGGCTGACTCGAGCAACTGATTACCCTGGGTAAGCTGTCCTGTGATGATGTCCGTAGCTTCTGTTACCAGGGTAGCATGCTGGGCTTGTACCTCTGAAGGTGTGGCAGGCTGTAATTGGGCTTGTAATGCGGTGATTTGTCGATCCATTTGGGTCTTGAGGGTCTGTATTTCGGTTTTGGACGCCTTTAGTGCTGGAATCAAGCCTTCTATTGTAGCTCGGAGCAGAGCTATAGCCGGGAGCTCATCTAGGACCTCTGTGTAGAGCTAGTGGACCACTCTTTCGAGCTACGCTGTCTGCGAGATAGCAAGGGAGAAATCCGCGGTCTGTCGTGCGAGGATCGATGTGGCCACATCGAGTTGTTGCTGCATGGTCCAGTCGTGATGATGGATCTCTTGAAGCATGACAATGTGGAAACTATGTAACACCTTGTGGGGTAGCTTTTCCAAGTCCAATTGTAGTCCCGTATCCACTGGAAGGTGGGTGCCGACCAGGACAGTGCTAGGCAAAGAATAAGCACGACTTTCATTTGCAGTTAGGCCGGTACTGTTGGTAGGGTGCAGCGTATCCGTCTTTTTTCGGAGGTCTCTAAGCTCAACCTGCATGGCGTCAATTGCAACCTTTTTTTGTGCTTCTATGGTTGCCCACCGATCCTATGTAGCTAGAGTGAGTGCTTCCGTGATTTGCTCGAGATCACCATCAGTGAGCGTGATCGTTGCATCATATTCCGGGCGTTGGGCGCGCTGCTTTTCCCGGGGCCCCTTTGCAAGCTCCCTGTGCCGCTTCGTACCCCGGGGGGGATGTAGTATCCTTGTTAGTCAGCCCTTTCGTTCGAAGGACTAGCTGCGAGTCGACCGTGTCAACTCTTACAGTGATATGCGGTAGGTGCGTAACATCTTTCGTGGCTGCTTCCGAGCCCATCCAACTGGATCCTGCAATCATCCCAAGTTTGGAAGGGGCGTTAACTTCCGTCATATAGCTTTGACGCTAATTCGTGTAGGGTTCGAAGTCAATTCTCCTTGCAGGGAGCCAGAGGGAAATTAGCTTATCAATTTTGGCGTCCCCAGAGCCCCTCAACGTAATGTCCGCAGGCTCTAAACTGGTAAGCACCGAAGCGTCCACGGGGTTAGGGGATGCCATATTAACGTAAGGAGGGGATCCTGAATTTGGAGACTCACAGGCAACAGAAATGGGTTGATTGGGTATGAACATAACGATAAAGGTCTAGAAAATCATGCAGCGGAACAATACATGCAGATTACAGAGATGATATGGAACCTTGGTTAGAGTTATCCTTTCTCCCTTATAGTGCCCGTAGATTTCCAACGGTAAGGTGAAGCTTACTTGGAACTTACCATCAAGAAAAAGGTAAAAGCTCACAAGAAATTTTCTCATTAATTGCCAGTCGCTTGTTTTCTGTAATGGTAATATTCCCTTTTTACCAGAGTTCAGCGTTCTAACTGTCATCGTTTGCACCCTATGGCCTTCCCACGGATCTACTGACCTTGGATGAAGCATCCGTGCTGCTTGCGCATCCTTAATTATAGCCAAAGTAGGGTGTGCTGTAATGCGATTCAGGTGCAACCTAAACAACTTGGCAACCGTGTGCATCCCGTCCAGTTCCGAGTTTGGAATAGTTCAGGGATCATCCTTTCCTTTTGTTGGGATGAGGCTGCAGTATTCAACCATGTGTGGTACCTGCATTCCCCATGAATTGGATGCGGTGTACAGGCGTGGTCTACCTTGAGTCAAGGCATCAGTGTTCTGCAGAGCTGCGTCGAGAGCTCCTGTGCCATCCACCATCCTAAAAGTTCACAGAAACTCATCCTGCAAAGTCTCCCAATGGCGAGTGCACTGATGTAGCTCCGCGTCTAAATACCATGCAGCTGGACACAGTTCCAGAGCATGGATAAATAGGTGGACCCGTTCTTTTGGGGTTTTGTCGCACCACTGCGTTTTCCATGCGAGAAAATATCTGCGTGGATCTTCTGACCCAAGGAACTTTTTGATCCATCTCACAGCTGGAGCTTCAAATCGTAGGATCATCTTATCCCGACATTCCTCCCAATTATGAAATACCTTCCCATGCGTATCCCACCAGCGCGTAGGTGTTCCGCGTAGGGCTAGCTTAAGGGCCCATAGCCTGCATCCCTTGGGAAATTCTTCTTCGAATGCACGTAAAAATTTCTTAATGTTACCCAAATCCTCAAAGCAGGGTAGGTCTCTTACCTCAGAGGAGATGCAGTGGAAGTTCTTTATGACTCGAAGACATCGCAGCGCCGAAACCTCATGCAACCGACCTTGCCATTTCTCTAGTTCCTCATCAGAGTCGGAAAATCATTCACTATCATTTTCCCAGCAGAGTACTCCTTCTGCCATGGGGTTAATCCAATCTTCGTCCTGCATAGTCAACTTGTAAATGTAATCTACTTTCTCCTTATCACGCGTTGGCTCTGTATACTGTGCACCTTCCGCGGGATCCAACAGTACTATTACTCGTGTACCATTATTTTCAAACACCATGCTTCACTTTTTGAGATTGATAATACCCCCCATATCTATAGCCCAGTCCAGTCCTAGGAGCGCAGGGTAGGGGTCCACATATTCTATGATTTATATTGCCTCAAATTTAGCTTGGGCTTTTACTCCTGCAATGTCTACCATGATTTTTGGCAGCCTTCCCAGAGGGATGATCTTCTGTTGATTTGCCATGTGCAGATGGATGGTGGACCATTCCAACTTAGGTTCTCCCATTCATTGCCATGTTTGTTTAGGTAACACGTTCGCATCTGATCCAAGGTCCAAAATAACCTGATCCATCTCGTAGTCACCAATTTGCATAGTCAACCACATTTCTCTTCCGGTACGTTTTTTATATCAGTATAGTTTGTGTACATCCTTGGTTCCTGGGGTCGGATCGGGCCACTCTGCACAACTATTCATTAATGCATGAAGGTTCTCTACAGCCTTTGGGTTATGTAGAAGCTTCATACATGCCTGCAGGAAGGGCTCGATCCCCTCATCTGTCTTGGGGTGTGTCGGTACCTGCACAGTAGCTGCTTCTTCCTTAGTGAAGTCCTGGCCAGCTGTAGCCATTGTTTCTTGTCCCTTTTTCATGTTTGATACTTCTTGACGGGTTAGAGGATTCATGGCAGCCTCTTCCTTTGGTCCCTGGGTGGCCATCCCACTACGTGTTATGAATTTCACACTTGGGTCCATGTTCCTTAGCTCAGATTTAACTCTCTGCACATTCTGCATAGGGGTGGGCTACTTTTCCTGCATTTTTTATATTAAGGTTGGGAAATCTTCGATCACATGGTCCAGCTATCTGCAATATCGGTAGATTTCCATGTAGGATTTGGGAAGTCCCTAGCAAAGTACCCTGCTTCTCTGCAATTATAACAGATTAGTTGTTCGCGTCCTTGACTAGCACTTCCTCCCCGACCTCCTCCCCTGCCCCTTGTTGGAGAGCCACAAAGTTCGCGAGAGATCTAGGTGATGCAGGGTCTGATTGTACCCTATACAAGTTTCCTCGATCTATCATCAGATCATAAGTTCGACAGTTCTGCTCATTGCGTCCTACCGACCGACAGAACTTGCACCACTATTGCTTCAGTTCTGGGACATATGCTCCTAGTCAGGGGCAATGGTTCGTATCGTGCAGCCCTGCGATACAACAATCATCGCACCATAACACAAATCCTCTTGAGCCTGAACGCACTAGGTTAGGTTTTCCTGCCTGTATGTAATCTGTAAATAGTGGGTCTGATCCTTCGTATGGCCAGATACCTCACATTGTATGCAACATAGATCTATGCTGGCTCCTTTTCCTTGTTCCTTTCGCAAGTTCTGAATTTCCATGTGCATAGCTCCGAGTTGCTCCTGAATTTGCTGTACTCATAATGAAGTATCTTCTTTGGGCGCAACTTCTAGTTTCATAGCGACTTCCACAGCTTTTTCCAGTGACTCGAAGGTTTGGTGACTCATTGGTATGCGCAGGTGAGGCAACAACATAGCGATGAACCATTCCGTATGTTGTTGATCATCATACTCAAATCCTCCTTCCCTGATTGCTCTCTTTAGTCGCTGATCAACCTCCCATACAGACTCAGACGCACCTTGCTTGAAGTCCTTCACATCTGCTACTAACTGAGAGTAAGATTTTGGCTTTCGGAACTATTGCTTCAGAGCGTCCTTAATAACTTGAATAGATGCATTCCCGTTCTGAGATATGTACCACATATACCAGTCCAAAGATCTTTCTTCGAATGCCAGGGACAGCTGCACCATCTTCACCGTATCGCTTGCCACATTTTGCGTAGTCCATACAGAATCTCCAATAAACCAAAATCGGTCCATATCCTCATCTCCTACCCCCTTGAAGGTAGGTAGTTTCAGGTGCGCAGCCCTATCACTGTCTGACGGAGGTGGTAGTATGGGCGAATTATTACCTTTGTGCGGCCTGGACGACGGTGTAGCTGGGGGGCTCTGCACAACCGTCTCTCACAGAGGGCTATAGACAAATATTACCCCTTCAAGGTTGGTTCGATAGTATTTACCACTGCATGTCCTGCTCTCGTCTGGATCCGAGGTCATTCACTCGGTGTGACTACACAGAATAATCTTCTCGCACAGTAACATCTTAATCAGCAGGGGTAATGTCTTCAGAAACTTGCCCCGGAAACCTTTAAAGAATCTTCACTCTGCTTCGGAGTAGGAGACAAACTGATCAATGGAAAATTTTGTCACAAACCATCCTAGCACACTTTCCACCCAGTGATCCACCAAGCGAGTGATGGTATTATAAGTCCTTTCCAGCTGCTGGATCAGCCCTGGAGTCCACTGAGTGACTTGTTCGTCCTTCCAACACTTCTGGAACTCTATGAGCCTCGCCAGCCACTCTCGAAGCTCAATCGCAAATGTCACAAAGTAAATTTCGTAGCTTTCCGTAAGAATGTACGTGTCTTTCCAATTTTCCGTCGTTAACCTCGTGCTGCAATTCTCTTTTATCGCAAATTACTGAATTTTGTTTTCAAACCACTCTTCAATTTCCTTCCTCTCAGGCTTCCATTACTCTCTTCTCATTACCTGATCCCTCTCTCAAAATGCTCCCGGTCCCGGTAACAGAACCATTTTTTGGCTCGAGGGGTCCTGACCCAGGTTTGGAGGTTAAGGTTTGCCAACAAACCCCTATACTACTAGCCCTTTCAGCAGTGACCTGCTTGCGCAGGTCAAAGTCTCACCCGAAGAAGTATGAGTGGGTGCTAGAACTAGGTTTCCGCACCCCGAGAGAGGATAGGTAAGCCAAGTAGAGCTGCGTCCGGATTTATAATGACCAGGTCGCCTATCTCAGAACCAGATCTATAGATCTCCTTTGCATTCATGTGTGCAAGGTGAAATATCCTTACTGTACTCAAAAAATCATATACATATAAAACATTATTGTAGTATTACGGTTATTATTTGCATAAAACATAATAGAATAGACCTAGATGCAGAAGAAACACTTACACAGTACTTTCGCAGCTTAACACAGAATATGAATAACACATTAGCTATCAAAGATTCACATCAATAGTACAAATACATTCAGCTACGCAACAATATTTCTCATTCATTAATCCTTCAGTTCCTTCTTACAATACCCAAATCCGACCTGTGCACACAGGAGCAGGGTCCGCACACAGCAGGACTTGGGATCTCCGCTCACATAGCCAGCAGGAGTCCTTTCCCCAAAAACCCAAACAGATCTACTAAGCCACAATTCACATCAAGATTTCATCATCTTCTTCTTGCCTTATAATTCAAAATGTCCCTCTGTTTATAACAATCTAGCCTAATCTTTCCTATGGTCCGCAAACCATGGTTTGCAGACTCTAGGTCTACCCTTTGACGCATTACAATGCTTTTGGGGCTTTGACCGACCCCAAAACCCCTGCTCTAGACTAATTATACACAAAAATATGCAAAATTGGACAAGTTTCGCAACTTGCAGGAGACCCTGTTCCAACAATGTTGTACTAGCAGTCTAATGGTTACAATATTTAGGTACGACAACTTTTAATTTTCAAGAAATTTTCTTGAATTTTTTTTGGGAAGGAAAGGAGTTGAATTAAGGGGTATAATAGGGAAAACAAGAAATATAATCATCTCTAATGTCATTAAAAAGCTTCTAAATAAATAAAAACAATGCGTAATTGCACAATTATGCTCACTAGAGGTTCAAACATCAAAATCATCTATTTATCTAGATCTCCAAAAAGTTTTGGTCAATCGTTCCAAGGTATTTGAGACTCCTAAATGCCTATATCCTATTCATGATCATGATCATGCTATTCATTTGATTCTAGGAAGTGTTCCTCCAAACATAAGGCCTTATATATATCCCTATGCCCAAAAGTGTGAAATTGAACATATGGTAGCAGAAATGCTAGAGGAAGGTATAATTCAACCTAGTCAAAATTATTTCTCTGCTCCAGTAGTATTGGTGCACAAGAATGATGGATCATAGCACATGTGTCTGGATTATAGGGAGCTCAACAAGCTCACTATTAAATATAAATTTCCCATTCTTTTCATTGATGAATTATTGGATGAATTACATGGAGAAATTTACTTCACCAAGTTGGATCTTCATTCAGGATATCATCAAATTAAAATGAAGACTTAAGACATTCTGAAAACGACATTTAGAACTCATGAGGGTCATTATGAATTTTTGGTCATGCCTTTTGGCCTTACCAATGCACCTTCTACATTTCAAGGTTTGATGATTTCCATTTTCAAACCCTTCCTTAGAAAATTTGTGTTAGTATTTTTTGATGATATACTAATCTACAAAAAGTCTTGGAAGGATCATGTTCAACATGTTGACAGGGTGCTTAAACTATTGAAGGAAAAACAATTGTATGCAAAAACCTCCAAATGTTTCTTTGGAGTACAGGAGGTGGAATATCTGGTTCATATTGTATCTCATGAGGGTGTTAAGGTATACCCTAACAAAATTAAATCTGTTAAGGAATGGAAAATCCTCACAACCATAAAGCATATGCAAGGATTTATTAGGCTGACAGGGCATTATCGTAGGTTTGTTAAGAATTATGGGAGAATAAAAACACCTCTAACAACATTACTGAGGAAAGATGCATTTTATTGGACTCCAGAAGTAACTAAGGCCTTTGAACATCTTGAAGAAGCAATGTGCCAAGCACCAGTCTTATCTACTTCAGATTTGAAAAAATCTTTATTTTGAAATGTGATGCCCTAGGAAATGGAATTGGTGCCATTTTAATGAAAGAAGGAAGACTCGTTGCTTTTGAAAGTCATCCAATAAAAGGAAAGTATTTACACATACCTATTTATGAGAAGCAAATGTTGGAAATACTACATACGATAAAGCAATGACGAACTTACCTAATGGGAAGACACTTCGAGGTAAAAACAAATCATGATAGTCTTAAATATTTTTTGGAAAAAAAATTATCTTCAGAAGAGCAACAAAAATGGGTCACAAAGATGTTGGGTTATGACTTTGAAATCATATACAAAAAAGGGAAGCAAAATGTTGTTGCAAATGCACTCTCAAGAAAGGATGATGATGTGGAAGAATTGCTTTGTTCCATTTGTATTTGTGGTAGTGTATTCAACACATGGGCATACGAAATACACTATTCTTAGTAGGGAGAATTCTTACCTAGATACGAGTCACAGGTCAAAATGGTTTGTCAAACGTTAATGGAACAAGTTCAACATGTAATAATCTAAGTTAGAAAGGAAACATAGCATGCTACATAAACAATGAAACAAAAACAAAACAACATGCACAAGCTACACACTCAATAAAGAAAACACACTAATAACTCAACAATGGAGAGATTATCCCTTTATTAGGTGCTAGTGGTAGTAAAATATAGAATGCTAAATATCTTATAGTGGATCCTTCGAGCTACGAAGCTCCAATATTCAAGACAATGGGGTCTCTTCCCCTCATGTTTTCAGCAGGCCTCTCTTCCCTCTCAAAGGATGGTAGATCGAAAAACATGTGGTGAACTACTCTCTCTTGGATTGAGATGTTGGGTGGGTTAAAAATGAGTCCTTCCAATCCTCCTGCAGCTAGAAAACACAAGCTAGTTTGATATGGAGCAATTTTTCCAGCATAACAATGTGTCTCCCATTTCTCTTCCGAAGGCTAGCTTTTATAGACCATTTTCAAATTTTCCTTCCTTCTCTTGGCCCAAGATGGATGGTGACACAAGAGTGAGGGTATGATTCCTTTGTGTGCTGCACTAAAGCCTCAAGGTGGCTCAAAGGCGATTGCACTTAGTTAGGTTGAGTGGGAATATTTTTAACTAAGTGTGACAAGTGGTCCTAGATGGTGACATTTCGTCATCCCCAGGACCGCGCGGCTATCAAAGGGATAGCTGCACAGTGCATGGTTATCAAAGAAAAATCCGTAATGCGTGGCAAGAGCTAGTGTTGCCTATGCAAGGTCCATAAATTTGTCCTTTGACCTTAGGAACAATTAAATTTTTGGCTCCTCCTAATGTATTTCTTCTCTGGAAACCCTTTGTACCTTCTGCTTGACATTTTTAATGTATTTTTACCCATACGATTTTCTAGTGTTAACAATTTCCCCCCTAATGTGTGAGGTCTAGGAAGAACTGTATAGTCGAAATACATTATGGTTTCTTTTCTGTGTGATCCTTTTGAGAGAGCGAGAGAGTAAATTTCTTTGAAACTGAGTTGAGAGACCCCTTGCCTCGAGTAAAAAGATATCGTGCTCTGTTGGAAATCCATAAGAGATAGAATGAATAAAATATTTCTACGAGGCGGGCATGTCCCATGTTCGTGATGTTTTGACTAGTTAAGCTTATCTGACAAATATTGGTTTTGTTTATGTTACTTTTGGGAGTGACATGCTGTTGGTTTATGACGACGGTTATTGATGCCCTCGGGGGCATTTTTATTTGAAATAAGGTTGAATATGGTGCCCACATGCATAAGATTGGTATGACATGCTTGTTCTAGAACGAGTTCTCATTGTATGAATGGGTCTTTAATTGTTGGGGACCTTCCCGTGTAGATGATTATCAAGTCATGGGTCTTCGACGAATTCTGACAGAGTGCAACAGTTATGAAGTATGATGCCATATTGACATGAAAGATTATATCGAAGTCAAATTTCAAGAGGATTGATGACATCAATGGGAAATGATGATTCCCATAGCGCCATTCGAGGATACCCCTATTGAGTTTTGAAGTCATCCAAGGTACAACTCCTTCTTGGAAATTTTTTGTTGTAGTCGACAAGAAGGAAGCATCAAATGAATGAAATGAGTAATGATGCAAGGGACCAGGGTTTTTGATGTAGAAGAGTGTGGTGTGATGGGTTAACTAGGCATGGTGATGAGAAATGGCATGACTGATGATGGTAGTTAAGTGGCCCAAGGTCAGAGTTGTAAATGCGACTGGCGGCGGTCAAAACAATTTCTGATGAGGAAATTCCTGGAGTCGTTAGGACATCCAGGGTAGATGTATGGTTGCTATGATTGTCATGGTTGGGTGTGGTAAAGAATGTGCAGCTTCGACCAAGGGTGTTTAGGGACTCCTTCCAGGTGAGAAATGTAAATGGATGGGTGAGAGTTCTCTCCTAAAAAAAATATTTGTACACTTTCCAAAAGAATATAAAATGGGTTTGGATGTACAAGCATGGAGACGAGTGCCCTATAAACGTGAATAATCCTTCACTATGGTGTGTGGAATGTGTTTTGTTGAGGGTGGGGGCCCCATTGGTTGGTCTTGGTATGGGGTTGATGAGGTGGATGAAAAATGTTGTAGATGGGCTATGTTGATGGGGGTGTGATAGGCCAAATGTGAAACGCAGTGGTGCATTTTTGCTGATCTGTTTGTGGAAAATAGTGGCCCAGGAAAGGGGTTTTAATATGTAATGGGTAAAACTTGAATTGATTTTTGATGATGGATAGACGAACATGAAGTGGTTCCCGGGCTGAAGTTTATAGTCATGGTTCTAGATATTGGCATATGGTCTACATGAGTGATGGATGAAATGGAAGGTGAGGCTTTACCTACCTACAACGGTGCTTATCATGTGCAAGGTGGGGTGATGATAACCATGGTCGAGCAAATGTAACCTATGGTCGATTTTGAGGAAATGATGTCAGGATATGCAAAGATTCATGGGGAGCCTATCTGATGGAGGTAGAATGATACCTTCTCTTGTGCCTTTTTTGGTTGGGACATCTGGTGATTTGACATGTTTGTAATACCTACAACTAACACCCCAAGTAAAAAGCATATTTTTCATACAAACATAATTGAAATAACTTGAATTTAAAGCAGTAAGAGAGGGCATACCTGAATTGTGTTGTGGAGGCTTTTGCCTCATGGGTGGAATTTATTGGGGTAGAGTCTGTTGATGAGGTTGGAAAGGCATGTATCATAGGGTTTTGACAGAATTTCCGCAATGTTTTTTTTTTTAAATTTTAGCTATGGGAGAGTCATGATGTCTTGATAGCGTACTAGTGGTACCCACATATTCTTTTACCTGAAGGTTGTGTTGACTACAGAGGTGCCGAAATGCCTGCAGCATAGGGCACATCTCTATTTCATGGTTATGGCTCATGGAAATGGTGCATGGAGTAAAGGTACCTAATGAGTAGATGGTGTGAGAAACAACGCTACTATCCATGCCAGATGTGGATAATTAGAGATGGTTGGGCATTGGTGCATTTTTGGGCTTCTGCCATCTCCAAGTCTTCAGTCTTGGGTGGTGTGGCCCCTTTGGGGAGTCCAGAATCAACATTTCTCTTGTCGCTGGTAGCCTTGGGATGTATTCACAATTCATAGTGTGGTGGAATTATGAGCAAATCCTGCAATAGAAACGTGTGATCTTCTCTTGATTAAAGAGATGGATATGTGGTATGGTTGTGATAATGTGAAGATTGTCGGTGAGTTTCTCGAGTTATTGACATTAATTGACCATCTGTTCCATTATATCACATAGAACACATGCTGGTCTTGGATGGTTCCATGCCCAGCTAGGATGATTGGTCTCCTTAGCTTTCCTTGGGTTGTGGTGACAATGGGGGGAAGGCCGCATTGTGCTTGGATGCCTAGGTTTGAAAACGGTTACATCCAAATATTTGGTGACCAATGAGCGTATAAAGTCTAACATTGGTTGAAATTGGGGGATGTAAGTACAATGCCAAGCGTGATGGTTGTATTGGAAAATAAGACAAGACTATTTCTCTTTGGCTTTACACTCCCTTTGGACCACTAGAGTGATTGGGTACCATTGGAAAAATTATAGTAAATCTGGGCACTGAGCGGTTAAATGATTGTGTTCGTCACACCGTGCACATGCTGGGATTATTAATGGAGGGTGGTTGGGGGAAATAATATACCCCTTTTTTGGTATTTTTTCTTCTGATATGAAGAGGATGGACCTGGTTGCGTCATTCTCTTGGGTTGTCGAACTTTCTACTGAGTCCAAATCCGATCCATCTTTTGAAGCGAGATGGGTTATGGCTTGGCATAAAAAAATTAATGCTGAACGGAAGTGGGGGATGTAGGTACAATGATGAACTGGGTGGTTTCCTGAACACACTTGGAAATAATATTGGACTGCTCGTAGACTGTCGTAGTACACCGGGTTGACTGGGTACCATCTTTAAAATAACTCTAGAGCCGCACAGTCAGTGACGAAGTGATCTCGCTCATCGCAGAGTGTGGAGAGCTGGACTGGAGCCTGAGGATGATTATAGGGAAGAGGTGGTCATTCAGGTGACCATATCTCCTTTGACACATACAATATGGTCCTTTTTGCTTCTGTCATTTGAGTTGTAGTGATTTTTGTGGATTCCCTGTCCAAGCCGGATAAGTTAGGGGTTTTAGTGACGAAGCGTCGCATGAAATCCAACAAAAACCAGAATTGATAGATATGGGGACAATGACGCACATGGTAGGTTCTCTGACAAATATGAAACGTATGTCGTCAGTGCAGAACTAAGTTTCTTTGGGAAACTTGCGGGACTTGATACCAACGGTTGAACACCCTTGACTCGGGGAACTGTGTGACTAAGTGATTAGGCTCATCACATAGTGCGAAAACTGGGACATGTGGTAAGGCCTTTGTTTTCCATCTCTGGGCCATTGAGGTGATTGTATATGAGAAAGATTTAGGATCCTCTCATATGTACATTATGGTTTTAGGTTCTCCCTTATCCATTTGTATGGGTGGAGCCGAGGGCTCTTCTTGGTAATATTATTCTAGGGCTTGCAAGGAATTTGTGTATCGTGGCATCTCTGGGAAGTGATGGTTATAATTCCCATAATGGTCTCGCATATGGCACATGCATGATTGGTGCGTAATGCTTTCCATTGGTTTTTCGTGACCTGTTCCTTTTTATGGGAATTCAAGGTCGCGACATTTCTTTTGGTGTGTAGAATGAGTTTCAATTCTGGGAAAATATTAGTAGGATGACCTACGATATCACACAATCTGCAAGGTTGTAATGCCCTAGGTAACTTGGGGGTTTCAAATTTCTTCCCTTTTTTGTTATTTTTCTTAGTCATATCAGCTGGCGCTGCGACAGGTTTTTCATTAACCACTATGACCTCTTGAGGGGCAATAGGGGTTATTCCTGTAGAGGTGATGCCTAGACTTCCTAGCATGGTTGGTGGGACCAAATACCACACGGGTATTGCGAAAGCCATATTTGGCAATGTCATAGTTTCTATGACTTGTTTTGACACAAAAAAAGGTGGGGGGTATAAGAATGGGGTTTGCAAAATGGCGTAGGGTAGGAATGTTGTGCCAGTGGCTTCAACCTTTGTACTTCTGGTTTCTATGTCTGGGCTAGTTTCGGTGTTTGATGAGAGAAATATGCACACCAATTCCCCTGTGCTTTCTAGGAATCCCTTTGGTATAATAGGGGGATCTCCTAGCAATGACCCTAGGATGGATGATCATTTGAACTGGCCTGGGCTGAATTCTGTATATCGTGTAAGTGGTTCTGTGGTTGTGCCTACATACGGTAACACGACATCGAGAGCCATCATGGGTTTCTTGTCGTAGTATGTGAGCTAGTCGATGGTAATTATCCGATCATCATGGGGAAACATCATTACCCTAAAGACAGAGGATATGACTGCAGTCAAGGTATACATATAAATCATCCTAAGGAGTATATTGTAGTCTAGTTGTGTGTCTAAGACCTCAATGTCTATACGAAATGTCTTTTCGGCCAGGTTTAATGGGACATTTTGATATAGACCGATGGGGGCTGAAGGGCGATCGTCGTATGCTCTAAGCATGATGTCAGATGGTTTTAATTTAGGTGATCCTAACTTTTTCCAAAATGATTTGGACATGATACATGTGGATGCTCCTTCATTGACGATGCATATGTGTATGGTGATGTTCTAAATTGAAACCGGTATTTGGAAAGTGACCAGAGAAGGAAGCCTAGGGCTTGCTTTTTCTAGGTTGAAAACCATTAGGCATGAATCGGAAGGATCGATTACGCCTAACATGGAAAGTAAGGTTTTTCGTTGTCTTGGGAATGATTTCAAAAATTCCAAAGCTGACATAGCAACTGGTGATTGTGCTAAATCATCTACTATGCTATATCTATGAGCAACTTTAGAGTGATGTCCTACACACCTGGTTGATCCCTTGATTGTTTTTGAAAGGGGCCTTATAGGTAATTTGGAGATAGTTAACAGTGAAATAGGTGTACTCATACTTGTACCTGATGGGTTGGTGTCCGGAGGTGTATCGTAGTTCCTATTCCTTTTTTGGAAGAACAATTATTTGCCAACCATGTAGATTTCATGACTTCCTCCTCCAGTATCATTTTTGGGTGGTTGTTGTTGCTGGGTGTTAACCACTCCTTAGTGGGGGAAGGGTTCTTGCATTACAACAGGTTGTTGAAGAGGCCCCCCTTGTCAATGGTTACCCTAAAGTATTTTTAGTTCAGGGAGTTCGGGACAGAGGTGAGTGTAACGGACGTATTCGCCACATATGTCACAAGAATTATTTGTCCTTAGACTGGGGCTCTTGTTTTTCCCCTGGGATTTATTATTTGGCTCTTGGTTTTGATTTTGGTTGGGCTTTCCTCCAGACAATGATCATGGGGTCGTTTTTGATTACCGTCCCCCTGTCCAGAGTCTCCCTTTTGCTTATTCCTAGGCTTATTTTTTGCAGCGTTTGGAGGGTTATTTTTGCTCTCCTGGTCGTAAGACTATCGCTGTTGAGCCCGGGATGGTTGCACTAGGTTCACTGACGCTTTGTTTTGCATTGGTGGTGGATTTTGTGCGGGAAAAGGGGGATATAGGTTCCCTTGTCCCTGATTGGTGTAATATTGTTGGGAAGCCTCTCTTGTATCAAAATTCCTAGCTGAGTACTAGTTCCCTTGTGAGGGAGGGTATGAGACTCCCTACTGTTGATGGTATGGTATTACCCTATTCATCATATTCTGCAAAGGTGCATATTGAATTTGATAGTATCTAGGTTGCAGCACGTTCTGAGTAGATTCATCGTATGAATATTGTGGGTATTGGATACTGCTGCTTAGGTGACCTTGGGTCAAGGACCCAATCAAACTGTCTGTAGTATTTTATGTGCCTAGTAACTCTCTATAAGTTTGCACGTGCGGGGCATTTGGCAAGACATTGTAAATATATCCTGACTGGGTGTAAATCTGTTCAAGTTGTTGGGCTTTGCTAATGGCATCCTCCTCAGAGGTCGGTTTCTGCGTCACCACGTATTTTGAAATCTTAGTTGCGAAATTTTTCAAAAATAAGTCCAACAACACTCTATCGTCGAGCTTGGATTTTCACAAACTACGGTGTCGCTACCATTCATGGAGATGGTCCGATATATGACGGTTAGTGTTTTCCTAAAATATGTCAGCAGTTCCATTCCCAAATCATGATGAATGGGTAGCTAAAAATAGGTGAGAAATGCAGTAGCGAGGGCGCTAAAGGTTCCATGAGAATAAAAAAGCTTTTCAACATACCATTTCACCGTAGGCCCACTTAGGGTGCGTTGAAAATGTCTTAGTCTAACGGTATCATCAATGATACTATTGGACGAACACCATAAGTGGAAAGTCATAATAGAATTTCATGGGTCTGCCACTTGCTTCCCTTCGAATTTCGGTATGTCCAAAGGGATATTCGTGGGCATGGGAGGCCAATTAAGGCCATGATAAATGGGGTCATTACTTAACTTATTTAGATCTAGAAGATTAAGTGATGCTAAGAAGGGTAACTGCATATTGACTGCCATTGTATATTGTGGAAAATTAGGTATCTGAATGTGATGGTTTAGGGGAGGTTCCTGGGGAATATTACCCTATCACGTGCCCTGATGGATGTTTTGTTGACTCCCTGAAGGGTAATCACTGCTCTGCCCTCTAGGGGTTGTAAGAGAGTTTGAGTGTGGTGACCCTGTTGGGGTTTCCATTAGTGTGGTGTTGGGTGACCCTTGGGGATTTCCAATCATATATGCCCCGATAAAGGATGAACTGATAATGGTGGCAGTGTGTCATCTTCGATGTCTAAATGGCGAGAGACCTGGCACTACTCCATCTAATGGGGGGAGTTCCAAGAAATTCCTTTATTGACGAGGTCCCGTTGGGTCCGTTATGGTGTCGACTAGCATAATATTGGTGATATTTTTGGTTTGTTGGAGGAAGTAAGAATTTTATCAAAGAAAATACGATCACATGCATAAAACAAAGTGAAAAAATAAGAGGTAATTTTTCCTTTAATTTAACGTTATGTGATCAATCAAGAAAAAAATGTGTTTTTATTTGTTTTGCATATGATACTCTATAGACCTATTTGTCCTTGCACTCTCAACATAACTGGGCCTTACGAAGATATCTTCTAATGGGTACTGGGGCTAACATCCTGAAAGAACTGGTGACACTTTCCAGCAGCCGAAGAATCGACCAAGGTAATGGTATGAGGATCAATTGTTGCCTGCACCGTCACCTATAGGGAAGGATGCCCTAGTTTTGGCCACTCAAGTACCATTGTCCCATGTGAGAATTTGAGTCTTGAGATTCTTGGTAATTAGCTACCAGTATCGAGCACTAGATGGGTCAAGTTGCCCCAAAAAGTACTGCACACACTGGGCCTAATCTTAACCCCCTCTGAAACGGGTCTCTGGTAACACTTTGGTATTCATTCCGTGGGAGGATAGATAAACTTGAAACTCCCTAAAATATCAACATCTATGTTTCAAAATGTATTATGACCATGGTGGCTTATTTGATGCCTATCCCCGATGGTTCTAACCTAAACTATAATTTCTTTTATGGCCCCTGTGGGGAGAATTTAGGGAGTTCGGTTAATGATTATTTTTAGAGAGTCTTAATTTTTCTAAGTGTGTGCCTTGGTAAAGTAACTATAAGAAGAGGATAAAGGTCCCAACACACTGGATTCCTTTTGGTCCAATTCTTACCGATGCTTCGTGTGTGCTTTGGATTTTACAATCACAAGTGTTATAAGATGTGGATATGCAATGATCCTTTACAATCCTTTTCTAATTACCCTATGTATGATTGTTCCTTTCAAAAATAAACTATGTCCGGATTATGGACCGCTTACACCTTGCCTAGTTAGACTATGTTTGCACTATAGGGAGATGAAAATTTGTCTTAGGAAAGTGTTCATGTGCATACCCAAGCTCATCTTGAGGTTCAAGGGTGGCAGATATTACTTGCTTTCTTTTCGACAGTTTGGTCCTAGTCCCAATTCCTAATGCAAAATTGAACTAATCTAATGCAAAATTTGAAAAAACTTGAATTAGCTAAAGATATGTGGATATATGGGCCACTTAATTTATGTTAATTACGCTATGTGTTTTGTATATTTTATCAACAAATCATTTTTTCGGACAGCATATGTGGATTTAAGGCCACTTACTTTTTCCTACTTAAACTATGTGTCATTTGAAAAAATAAAAAACTAAAACTAAAACTACTTAGTTCCTAAGCTAAATTCTAGCAAGTAAGAGTCATAATCAGTCATGAAATACAAGAACACGGTGATGGAAATTTTTTATGGGTTTTCAAGCACTTTAGAATTCAAAAAATGGCTAAAAACAA